>JAQQSO010005335.1:0-12130 GCA_028658305.1 Pachyuromys duprasi
GAAAGCTTGCTGGGTATAGTAATCTTGGTTGGCATCTGTGTTCCCTTAAGGACTGCATGACTTCTGACCAGGCCCTTCTGGCTTTCATAGTTTCTGATGAGAAGTCTGGTGTGAGTCTGATCAGTCTACCTTCGTATGTTTCTTGACCCTTTTCCCTTGCTGCCTTTAATAGTTTTTCTTTGTTTTGTAGGTTTAGTGTTTTGACTATGATGTGACAAGAGGTATTTCTTTTCGGATCTAGTCTTTTTGGTGTTCTGTAGGCTTCTTGTATGTTTATGGACATTTCTTTCTTTAAGTTGGGAAAATTTTCTTCTATGATTTTCTTAAAAATATTTTCCATTCCTTGGAGCCTGGAGTCTTCTTTTTCATTTATTCCAATTTTTCTTAGGTTTCATCTTTTGATGGCATCCTTCATTTCTTGGATTTTATTTTTTCCTTGATTGAGGAATTCATTTCAGCCAGCGTATCTTCAGCTCCTGAGATTCTCTCTTCCATGTCTTGTATTCTATTGGTGATGCTTTACCTCTCTAAGTTCTCCAGTTCCAGGATCTTCTCTGTTTGTGTCTTCTTTATAGATTCTAATTCTGTTTTCATGCTTTGTATCGTTTCCTTCATCTGATTGACTGTGTCTCCTATGTTGGTTGTTTCCTCCCTGTTTATCTTTAATTGTTCCTGTATGTGGGCAGTTAAATCCTTCTTAATTTCCTTGAGGGCCTTTTTCATTTCCTCTTTTTGTGCCTCCTTTTGTTCCTCTAATATCTGCATAATTATAGCTTTAATATAATTTTCCTATGTCTCTCCTGCATTAAAATCTCTATTGCTTTTGGGTGTTTTTAGTGGGGCCATGGTGTCCTGATTTTTTTGGGTGAGTTCTTACACCAATTTCTGGGCATTTGTTTATATATAATCAAGGAGCTGTTTGTGCTTCAAGGCTGAACTTCAGGCTGGATCTGCTCAGTGCAGCCCGTGGTATCTGGGTGAAACTCAGTCCTTCGGGGGTACCATGTGCCCCAGCCCAAAGTGGAGGCCGCTGGCACAGAGCGTGGTGCGCCCGCGCAGTGCAGCCCTTGGTATCTGGGTCAAACTCAGTCCATCCGGGGTACCGTGTGCCCTTAACCAAAATGGCGGCTTAGGTGCCCAGCCCGGCTTTGTGCAGACTGTCTCCCTCCAGAGTTTTTCCTGGGAATAGCTGGGTGTCTCTTGGACTTTTCCACTTGATTTCCCCACCGTAGGAATTCCGCTCACCTGGCAGTCACAAAGGCTGGTGTTTTAGGGCCGAGATCTCAGTCTCCCGGTCGCTGTGCCTACACTACTGTCCTGCTCTTCAGACACAGTGTCCTCCTGGGGCAGCCATCTTGGATCCTCCTAAGTTTATTTTTAATTTTAATCACAGGTCATTCACTTGTACCCCAACTGTAGACCCCTCCCTCTTTCCCTTCAAATCCTCCCCCCCTCCCTCATCTCCTCCCTGCTCCCTTCTGAGTCCACTGGTAGGGGAGGTCCTCCTCTCCTTCCTTCTGACCCTAGCTTATTAGGTATCTTCAGGACTGGTTGCAATGTCCTTATCTGTGGCCTAGTAAGGCTGCTCTTCCCTCAGGGGGAGGAGGGAAGGTGAAGCTCAATGAGCCAGTCATTGAGTTCATGTTAGAAATAATTCTTGTCCTCCTTCCTAGGAGACCCACTTGGATACTGGATACTTGGATGGGCTATGTCTGAGCAGGGATTTTAGGACATATCCATGCATCGTCCTTGATTGGAAAAACAGCCTCATAGAAGACCCCTGTGCACTGATGTATTTGGACCCTGTGGGGCTCCTGTCTTCTTGAGGTCATGTTAACTCCCCCTTCTTTCATATGGTTCCCTGAACTCTTCCAAAGGTTTGGTTATGAGACTCAGCATCTGCTTTGATACATTGCTAGATAGAGTCTTTCAGGCGCCCTCTGTGGTAGGCTTCTGTTTTCTCCTACTTGTTACTTGTTTTCTCCTACTTCCAATGTTGACCCCATTGTCTTTCTAACCATCCTGAGTGAGATATCCCAGGAGCAGAAAGACACACATGGTATATACGAACTTATAAGTGGGTGCTAGACCTATAAAATAGAATAAACATACTAACATCTGTACACTTAAAGAAGATAAACAATAAAGAGGAACAGGGGTAAAAATTTACTTTTGTTACCAGGGCTCACGAGGTCCTTCAGAGACCAGAGCCCAATACTCCAATTAAGAACCATGCATGGAGAAGACCTAGAACCCCTGCTCAGAAGCCTATAGGCTCAATTTCCAAGTGAGTTCTCTAGTAAGGGGAGACAGGGTCTGTCGCTGACATAAAGTTGGTGGCTGGCTCTTTGATCACCTCCCCCTGGCGTATGCATCCTTGCCAGACCATAGAGATGATGCAGCCAGCCCTGATGAGACCTAATAGGCTAGGGTCAGATAGAAGAGGGGGAGGTCCTCCCCTATCTGTGGACTAGGGAAAGGGCATAAGGGGATAACAGGAAGGGTTGTTGGGACGGGGAGGAGACAAGGGAGGAGACTACAGAAGGGATACAAAGTGAATAAATTATAATAAATAAATAGATAAAGAAATTTTCAAAAAATCAAGTTTTACCCATGTAACTTTTGCCACTTTTATTCAATGAGTCACTGTCTGTAGAGCTGATAAACCAAACAGCTTAAGCATTAAAAATTTGATAAAATCCCCTTATGATCTCCAAAATGTTTATATCAGGTTCAGCATTCACATTCTGGATTTATTATGCCTATATTCTTGTTAGTTAGAGACCTTAGGGAATAATTTATAATTTAAATAGAGGACATGATTGAAATAAAAGTTTCATAGTACCCAACACAAAAAAGGGAATATTTTAGTGGTAATTAGAGGGATATGATTTAGGTGTCCCTATTGTGATCCATGATAATCAATATTCACACCTATGTACCCCTTTGGAAATAATAGAATATTAGGACATATATTACAATTTCTAATAGATGCAATCAGAACTCCTGCCAGTTTTCAGTATTAAAATAAATAAGGGCAGGTCAAGGTTCTGTTTCTCTTTCACATGGCTATGCAGATCTGTGCTAGAGTGAAAAGTGGATAAATAGATGCAGAGATAAAATATGGAGGTAACTTGAATGTTCAAATCCTTGGGAGAGAAATGAATAACAAATGGTCAGAGAACACCAATACTAAAACATTCCTCACAGAGTTCAGAAATTGCTAGAACAGAAGGCTGAAAAGCAAACCTGATTCTACTCTAATTTCTAGTTGGGAGGAGGTCACATTGAATTGGGTCTCACAGGGTTTGGGTTGTAGGGCATAGTAAGCCCCGAGAGAACTGGTAAACCATCTCCATTTGTTAATGAGAAATCTGTCAGGTTCAAAAAAAAAAAAAAGATTAACATGGATCCTTCATCACTTGGATTGATGAGAACGTACCCAGATAAAAGCTCCTCAAATTCTGTTTATTAAAAACAATTAAAACTATTAATATGAAATATAAATAATGTGAATACCTAAAAAAATTAAGCATTTGCTAAGCAACAAAAATGTTTAAATAGTGTGATTAATATAAAATATTTTTAATACCCGACAATAAAAACAAAATAATTCTATCAGAAATATATTTGAGCTTAGGGGTAGGGTAATAGGGGGGAAAATGAAGAGGAGAAAGAAGGAAAACACAGGTTAATTAGCTGGTGTTGCAGGATGTATGATTACACTGTGAAATTGTATTGTTTACTAAAAACCTGTTTTTAGGTTGTGGTGGCTCAGCCCTAGCACACATCTTCAATCCAAGAGTCTTCTGCTTGAACAGGATTAAATAAAGTCAACTATAGGTCAAGAAGGGGTGCAAGCAACCAGTTGACAGGAAAGAGTAAGAGGAAGTCAGAGAATGAATAGAAAGAGCAAAGGAAGTAGAAGAGAAGGTCAATGAGTTGGAGAGGTTTTTGAGAGGATTAGGTTGGGGAAGGTGGCTTGTTTTTTCTTTTTTTCTTTATTATTTTTTTGTTTGTTTGTGGGGGGGGGGATGTTGGCTGTGGAGGAAGGTCAGCTGGGTGCTTTCCCTGCCTCTCCAAGCTAGCAGCCTTTTTAGCCCAGCATCTGGCTCCCAATTCTTTACTAGTAAAATTGAACATTTGAGAAGCAAGAGGCTGGAAAAGAAAAGGAAAAAAAATGAAAGAAGGAAGAAATGGAAAAATGATGGAAGGAAGAAGGGAAAAAGGGAAAAGAAAGAAGGCAGTATGGCTGGCAGGGAAGTTTATACATAAAGTATAATAAAACTATCACACTGTTGTTAATGCTCTAAGGAAAAATGTATTCTCTTTAAAAGAGCAATAATAATACTAAAATCTGATGTTTTAACAGTAGCAGAAGGAATATGGTATGAGCTTTTAACAAATTACTTAAATATGTGAAGGAAAAGTTGTCACATGGAATTTTCTATTCAGTGAAAAATGTGTTGAAAGGTAGAGAAATAAAAAATATGTGCAAAGCAATTAATCATTGCTGTTAGAAATGTTATTTGGTAATTTATATTTAAGAAGGAGGAATGTGAATCCAGCTAAAAGCACAGAAAGACAGACTTGCTCAAAGAACAATGAGAATACTAAATATGGTTGTAGTGTCTTTTCCTGTAGTGATATATCTCTCACCTTGAATGTATGAGCTTAAAGTGCCTTTCTGGGCATAACAATGAAAGTTTCATTGATAATAGCTTCTTTCTAATTTCTCTCATCAGTGATATAGACACTTAAGTAGTGCCCTTTACAGTTTACATACATGTTCATTACATAATATCTGGGAGAACATAGTAAAACTTTATCAAAAATGTATATATTTTTGATAAACTTCCTGAAAGCTAACTTTCAGATACTTTCAGTAACTTTTGATACATACCTCAGGTAGTGATGAATAAATACACAAATAGCATAACTACATCTTCCAAGGTCTGACCAGGACATTTAAAAGCTTCTGTGAGTGAAAGTTCTGAAAAGAAGCCATATCTGGCTGTGAATGAAAACTCCTGAAAGGAACGTGTGTCTTCAGAGACTGATTGAATGATTAAAATCTACATACTGTGAAGAGGTTGGGATGCTGCATGTCTACAAGCTAATAAATGACCTCATCTCTGGCTATGTTCTGGCTCTCCAGAACCAGCCATTCCTGGTTTTTCTCTGTGTGAGAACTAACATCCTGTGAATATATATAAAAACAAACAAACAAACACATTTTTAAAAGAATCCATCGACTTTGTAAACAAGTGGCTTTTAGCAATCCAAAACGTAAGAATAGCATCTGCAAGCATCCTGAACCTACAGGAAAGCTTCCTCAAGTCTGAGGCCCATTCCTGTGATGCACTGGTGGCAGCGTGAAGCTGGGAGATGGGGGTTAGAAGGGAGATGTTCTGAAGTCTCCTCCAATAGACAGTTTTATTCAGGGCATCAGATAGTTTATATTCTGAAGTTCTTCTGGGACTTAAGTAAAGTCACTTGTGTTTACTGTTGTATACAGTCACAAGGACAAGGTCACATGAATTTAGGCTGTATGTACTCACAACAACTCCTGTTTAAAAACATCTTTGTAAATAGTACTTGGTAAGATGATGGGTAATCGGAAACAAAACCCATTACTACTTACTACACCTGTGAGGGGCATAGGAAAGCACAATCTAAGACTCTTGTTTGCTTGTTTCTTTTCTTCCTTCCTTCCTTCCCTTCTTTCTTTCTTTCTTTCTTTCTTTCTTTCTTTCTGTCTTTTTTTTACAAGCTTTCTGAATTCTCACACAGCCTTATTAACGGAAAGCATTCTGACAAAGTACCTTCCAATATATTTTTAATTTAGCTTGATTTATGACTTTCTATTGTCTTTACACCTGTAAAACCTTGGTGGAAATTGTTTCCATGTTGGAAATGGAATTTAGGGTAACCTACATCTGTATTTCTGGGCTGTGGACACTCAAAAATGGCTTCAGAATAAACTATCTCTGATTCTATTTAAGATGAGGGCTGTGAATGTTTTGTAAAGACATTTCATCCCCTGCTAATAAACCTCCCTTAGAAAACGAATTTGAATTTGAAAGCTATTGATTCAAGGTGACAAATATATGAGTGAGTGGAAAAAAAGAAATTAAAAGGAAAGGCGTGGTGCTCCTAAGTGTGGTGGAGGAGGAAAAAGTTTATTGTAGATAAAAGGAGTAGCCTAGCATGAGGTGGTAACATCTAAGAAAGTCCAGAGTCACATAATCAGACTAAGCTGGACAATTGAGGATAGGAATGGGGATGGGAGAGCCAAAACAAAAGGCCAGGAGGGTAAAGAATAAACGAAAAATTCGGTGACCAGAATGGGTAACTTGTATAAGGAAGAGCTTCCGGGAAAAGGACAGGTAGCCTCTGGGCCTGAGAGTTCTAGGTAAAGGCTGCAATATGACAACTGTACTATGTAACCCCAAATGAGAGATGCTGGGAGATCATGCAGGCCAGATCCACTTTGACCTGTTAAGCATACACCTCAGTCATTTGTCCTAGGTTTGTCCTGGGTGTCAATGAGATGGAAAAATCAATGTATAATTCTTAAAAAAAATGTATGTGAAATAACAATTTAAAATGTTAAATTGTTAATGAAAGAGATTAGACAACTAACCATTACCTGGAGCATTCAGTTAAGACTTTTAAAAACACTTAAAATCTGTTAACATTACTGTTTTTTTAACATTACTGTTTTTTTAATTTAATTTTTATTTTTTTTACATGTTGTTGTATTTTATTAATGATCTTCTTTAGGATCTCTGACTTTCAGTGTTATAAGCTTGAAATATTATCAATAGATGTCTAAAGCATTTATTCTCCCACTGACATAGTACACAGGACTTCTAATTTTTTTGCATCTTCCCAAATACTTGTTACAATAACATTTTATCCATGTTTTTTTTTTTTACTGTCTGAAGGTGAATCACTTTATCTTTTTATTTTTTATTAATTATAATTTATTCACTTTGTATCCTAGCCTTGTCTCCTCCCATTCCCACTCTTACTCCCTCTTATACTCCCATGCCCCTCCCCTAGTCCACTGATAGGGGAGGTCCTCCTCCTCTTCCATCTGGCCCTAGCATATCAGATCTCATCAGGACTGGCTGCATTATCTTTCTCTGTGGCCTGGTAAGGCTGCTCCCTCCTCCGGGGGAGGTGATCAAAGAGCCAGCTACTGAGCTCATGTCAGAGACAGCCCCTGCTCCCCTTATTAGGGAAACCACTTGGAGACTGAGCTGCCATGGGCTACATCTGTGCAGGGGTTCTAGGTTATCTCCATGTATGGTCCTTGGTTGGAGTATTGGTCTTTGCAAGTAGCCCTGTGCCCAATGATGGCTAAAGCAGTAGGAGAACTTCATGCCTAGCTATGATTCAAGTAGGACAGAAATCCCTACGAAGCTGACTGATAACTCAAGATTTGGGTTTTTTTTTCATAGTGTAGAATACTCAACATACTGATAAATAGCCCCCATGCACATATTCTCTCTCACTCTCACTCTTTACTTTCATTGTCACTTCTAATACATAAATAATGGTAGGAATAATTCTAGATATTAAAAATATTACAAAAATTAGAAGTGTATTGTTATGATATTGTATGCATTTTAAAATAAAGAATCAATAAGACTTACTTCAACAGTTTGAGGTACTGACTTACTCTGGATGTTTTCATTAGAACACATTTTTCAAACTCAATTATGTTTTGCTGGAAGGAAAAGAATTTTTTAATTGTACAATGCTGATAATTTTTATTCTACAAAACAAATTACCTATAAAAATTATAAAGTGATTACAGCTTAGTTGTATAAACTAGAAATGGTCACTATAATGCTTTTTATCCATAATAATCTCAGCAATCCTGAGACTGAGGAGTCAGGAAGATTCTTATGGATTCAGCATCAGCAATATAGTAAGTTCTATGGAAGCTTTGGTTTACAGGGTGAGAGTCTCTTCTAAAAATTAATTAATTTTTGTAAAGTACTAGTTAGACTACATATAAATATCACATGATAGCATAAGAGGTATGACTATACAATTACTGTGTTCATTCTATTTATTTATGCAGACAGAAAGCTTCATGTTATCTATCAATTTTCGTATGATTATAGATATACTAAATATACATGATTAAGAAATGCTAATTATTTTAATCAAATATAAAATCTATGCCCTACAATTCTAGGCATAATTACAACTTATCAGAACTAGGTAGATAAATTTATCAAATGTAGCAGGAGTAAGTCCGTACAGAGAGTGCCAAATGTTAAATCCTGCTTCAGAAAAAAGGCCCACAACTGTCTGTAGTTCAACGACAGGAAAATGAATTGACATTGATAAAGCAGTACTGCCATGTAGCTATATAGTAGGAGCAGCTGTAAGCCATCACAACTAGAGGTTGCAAAACACATTTTACCTTAGCAGTAATAAGCTAAAATTCCTCCTCTGTTCTGAAGGTGCATAAGTAAGGTAAAAACAGCAATCCCTACAACAACAACAACATAAAACACTACAAGGAGCAGAAATACAAAGAAAATTATGAATACGTCTTAAATTCAAATTATGCATGGTCATTAAATAAAATAACCAGTGAGCAGAAAAATAGTATTTTTGTACCCTTACTATGGTGTAGCAGTGCCTAGAGGTAAATGATAATCATGATTTAATGCACTTCTAAAATATTTTCAATGTTTCTGAGTTATAACAGATATACATTAATTATGTAAACTTACACTGAATGTCATAATTCACTTTAATCTCTAAAACACATCATGAACACTTTTTTACCATCTTTGAAAATTAAAAATAATAGTTAATGTTTAGTAAGCATTTGTGTATTAGTCCACGGCATGAAGCATAATTTGAGGGTTCCCTACTTGGCGAATATTTGAAAATGATACTCTTAATGTATTTTTTGAATGACACTGATTTATATGATTGTGTTCATTTACTTGTCTACTCATATGAAGAGGAATTTTTTGAGACCAAAGTAACATGAAATATAACTTTAGATATATATGGAGAACACATCAAAACTTTCAAGCCTGTGTAAGTTATTTCTAGGTTTTGTGAATTGTTATTACCTGCTCTGTGTTTCTGTTTCCTTAAAACAGTTCCACATCAGTTTCTGGAGAGCAACTTTGGCCACAGACTTAGTTGTTAGGGGGTTCCCGTGAGATATCTTTAGACAAAAATCCAATTAGATGTAACCTAATCCCAGTACTGAAAGTTTCATTTGGTGACAAGAGATGACCAGTTGGGATTTTGTCTCATCCTCTATTTCGTGATTTCACTTAGATATCCCTCCAATATGTTTATATTTTAGAGAGCTTCTAATGCCATTAGGTTTTCATACTATCCCTCAAATAGTGCTTAAATTTACCTGTCTTTTTCCCATATTTCCTCTCTTTTCCTCATCTCTCTTTATTCCTTCTTAATCCTTCACACACACACACACAAGCACACACACACACATATGCCATTCATCCATGTAACACTATTGTATTTCCCTTGTTTAAGCCGTACCTAACTATAACTAATTTCTATGGTTCTACAGATTGTGGCTTGTTTATTATTGGTTTAATAACTAACATCCACATATAAGTGAATACATAGCATATTTGTCTTTCTGAGTCTGAAATACCAGGATGATTTTTTTTCTAGTTCCATCCATTTTCTGAAAATTTTATTCTTTTTAATGTCTGAATCATATTTCATTGTGTTGGTATCCTTGTGGCGTTCCTGACCCTCCGAATCACTGTATACCCTCTTCTTCTATAAGACTCCCTGAACTCTGCCTAATGTTTGGATGTGAGTCTCAACTTCTGCTTCAATCCTTTGTTGTGTGGAGCCTTTCAGAGGACCCTTATTGTAGGCTCCCGACCTGTTCCCTCTCTTCCACCGCCTCTGGTGTCTATCCTGTTTGCCATTCTGAATGAAAAATATCTGAACCTAAGGGTTTCTGCAGAGACTGGTGCACCAACCAAGGACCATGCATGGAGAGGACCTAGACCCCCTACTCAGATGTAGGTGGTAGACAGTTCATTCTCCATGAGGGCTCACAAGTAAAGGGAGCAGGCACTGCCTTGGTCATGAACTTAGTTGCCTGCTTTTTGTTCAATTCTCCCTGGTGGTGCTACCTTGCCAAGCCACAAAGAAAGAGGATCCAGGCAGTCCTGATGAGACTTGATAAGCTAGGGACAAATGGCAGGGGAGGAGAACTCCCCCTCTCTGGACTAGATGAAGGGGAAAGAAAGAAAGAGGGAGGCAGCTACAATCTGGATATAAAATCAAAAAGTTGTTAAAAAATAAAATAATGAGAAAACAACAACAACAACACAACACAAAACAAGAGTACTCCATGGTATGCGTGTACTGCATTTTCTTGATCCATTCATCAGTGGAGGAGATCTAAGTTGTTTTCAGTTTTTGGCTACTATGAATATAGCAAAATAAACATGTTTGAGAAAGTTTTACTGTCACTTTTGCCGAGGCTATAGGTTGCTCTCTACAAATGATGGAAAAACCCATTGCTGAAGACAAGCAACTACACAACTCATTCAAAATGGAGAAGACAAACTGTTGCCTACATAGAATATTCACTCATATTGTCTTTGGTACAAGAAAAGAGCATGCTACCAAAGAAAAAAGTAAATAAAATGTGAGCCAAAACCCCTTTGATCTACCATGTTCCTGCCTTAAAAAGCTACAACAATGCTGGAACAAATTTTTTAATTAATTAATTTTTTTATTAAATCCCCTCAATCCCACACTCCCTTACTCATCTCCTCCCATGCCCCTCCCCTAGTCTACCCAAATACTGTTATTCTGAACAGAAAGAGAGCGAGAAAAAATGATAATCTGTTATATTCATAGATGAGTGCCTTGGTGATTCATCATCAGAGAATTTGCATCCTGTAGCAAATTCGAAAAAATATATAGATACTCACAGCCAACAATATGCAGAGAGTGAGATACCTTGGAATACTCCATTCTAAATAACGGGTTCCCTTCAAATTGCTTTCTTCTGGCCTCTAGGGAATGTATTGAAAGGGGGAGAAAAAGAGAATGAGAGCCAAAAGATATTGAGATACCAATAAAACTAATTCCTCCAAGTCAACATAATCAAAGCTCCTATGGGCTCACAGGGACTGAAGAAGCAGCTTAGGCCCAGCCTGGGTCTGTAAATGAATGTCACATATATATGTCTATATATAATGTATTATGGCTTATATATTTATAAAATACATTTTTCATTTTTGTGCTTTTTAATAAATTTATTTATTTTTATATCAATCACAGGTTAGGTACTTTGCATCCCAAGTATAGCCCCCCTCCTTCATTCCCTCCCATCCTCCCTCTCCCTCCCTCATCTCGCTCCTCCCCAGCCACTCCAAGTCCACCAACAGGGGAGGACCTCCTCCCCTTCCATCCAACCCCAGCTCATCCTGTCTCCTCAGAGCTGGCTGCAATGTCCTCCCCAAGGATCTAGCCAGTCTGTCACTCCACGGCTTGTATGGGGGAGGGTCAAAGAGTCAGCCATCAAGTTCATGAATGAAACAGTCCCTGTTTCCCTCACTAGGGTCTTCAGTCCAACACCGACCTATCATGGACCCCATTTGAGCAGGGGTTCCAGGCCACATCCACACATAGCCCGTGATTGTAGAAATCGTCTCATACAAGATCCCTGTGCTCTGCTCAATTTGGTCATTGTGGAGCTATTGTTCCCCCCAAGACTCACCAACCTCCCCCATTTCTATCATCACTTCTCGCCCTCTGCCAAAGGCTTGATCGCGAGTCTTAATATCTGCTCTGATACATCGCTACATTGACCCCCCCCCCCCAGAGGTCATCCTTGGCATGTTCCTGTCCTGTTGTTTGTTTTCTCCTCCACTCAATGTCCATCCCATTTGTTCATCCAAACGGGCATTGATCATACCAACCTGGGTCCTCCTTCCTGTATATCCTCCCTAGGTGTGTAGATTTCACCTTGAACTTCCTATACTATAGGTCTATATAGGTGAGTATATACCACATGTTTCTTTCTGCTTTTGGGATACCTCACTCAGGATGATTGTTTCCAGGTCCCACCATTTGCCTG
>JAQQSO010005336.1:0-12130 GCA_028658305.1 Pachyuromys duprasi
TATACCACTCCTAGGCATATATCCAAAAGATGCTCAAATACACAACAAGGATATTTGCTCAGTTATGTTCATAGCAGCTTTATTCATAATAGCCAGAACCTGGAAACAACCCAGATGTCCCTCAGTTGAGGAATGGATACAGAAATTGTGGTACGTTTACACAATGGAATACTACTCAGCAATTAAAAAGGAGGAAATCATGAAATTTGCAGGCAAATGGTGGGACCTGGAAATGATCATCCTGAGTGAGGCATCCCAAAAGCAGAAAGACACACATGGTATATACTCACTTATATAGACCTATAAGATAGGATAAACATACTGAAATCTAAACACCTAAAGAAGATAAATAAGAAAGAGGATCTGGGGTAAGAGGATTAATCCTCACTTAGAAAGTCAAAGAGGACGGACATTGAATGTAGGAGAAAACAAGTTGCAGGACAAGATCCTACCACAGAGTGCCTCAGAAAGACTCTTCCTAGCAGTGTATCAAAGCAAAGCAAATATCAAGACACATAACCAACCCTTTGGCAGAGTGTAGGGAATCATATGAAAGAAGGGGGAGTTAATATGATCTGGAGAGGACAGCAGCTCAACAAGGACCAAATATATCAAGGCACAGGGGTCTTTCATGAGACTGTTTCTCTAACCAAGTACTATGTATGGATATAACCTAGAACCCCTGCTTGAATGTAGCAAATGGTAGCTCAATATGCAAGTGGGTACCCTAGTAAGGGAAATAGGGACTATATCAGACATGAACTCAATGGCTGGCCCTTCAACCTCCCTGTCCCCCAAGGGAGGAACAGCCTTTTTAGGCCACAGAAGAGGACATTGCAGCCAGTCCTGAAGAGACCTGATAAACCAGAGTTAGATGGAAGGGGAGGTGGTCCTCCCCTATCAGTAGACTTGGAAAGGGGCAGGGAGGATATGAGGGAGGGCTGGGAGGGATAGGGAGGGAATGTGGGAGAGAGCTACAGCTGGGATACAAAGTACATAACCTATGATTAATACAAAATAAAAATGTTAAAAAACTCTAATTTTAAACATAGTACTTTTTCAACATCTCTGTTTTATTATACTGAATTGCCAAACCAAAGTAAACTCCCAAATAGCCTGATATTTGTAGTCAGTCAGAAATACCAGTGGCCTTAAGACTCTCAATGGACATCTAGCATCTAAAATGAAGGTAGCTGTATTGTCAAACATGTCCTTCAACTTATACAGTCTGTTAATAACTGAGGGTTTAGTGCCAGAATTAAATTGCAGCATAACAGTTGTCAGGATAAGCATTATGCGCTGTGCAAAGTGCAAGCTAATTATGGCCAAGGAGGGGACAGAGAATTCCATTTTTTCACTTATCCTTTAGCACATATGATTGATGGAAGGCATGGTTGGAATGAGGCTAGTCATTTGTAACAAGTTTGGTTACAGAGATGTCCTCCTACAAATGCAGCCAGTTTGCTGAGCTCACATGAATTTTAAGGCACCAAAACACCTTAGCATTCTAGAGAGCCTGTTGCTATAAAAGTCCTGAGGTGATCATCTGCCTTTAGGACCCTCGGTAGAATTCCCTTGAGCAGATTCTTGATCAGAGCTTGTAACATATAACTCACATTGCTGTCTCAGAGAAGCTAACTCCTATGACACAAACCTATACTTCTTACCTAATGCTTGCTTCTCTTTTCTTTTTCACATAAAACTCACTAAATTATACTTTCAAATCACATGGCCTGATTCTCATTCTTAGCACTGAGTATAGTGGGAGGGGCAGAGGGGGGGGAAGGGAAAAGGAGGGAGTGCTGGTGGATGTGGTGTTAGGTTCATGGTCTGTTTCCCTCTCAAAAGGCTCACAGATCAAACAATAGTGAGCGATGAGAGACAAAAAAAAAAAGCCACCAGGTCTCTCTCTTACTAAAGGAGTTTAGACTTTCAACATGATGAATTCTCTTTGATAAAAGAATAAAGAGACATGTTGTCTCTAGAGAAAGCTCCTGGGGTTCCCATGGTCTTCACAATAGGCATGGTGCCAGCTACCCCTATATCCTGTCTCCTTCTTTTTCTGTGTCTCCCATATGCTAACATGAAAGACATGGATGGCCAATGCTACTCAAATATTTTCTTTTAAATTACAGAGATAGACTGCTACGTCTCTCCAATTGAAGAACAGAACACAGCGAGAGGGAAGATCACAAAAAGACAGTGTCATCAGACTCTGGCATAATTAAGCCTTGTACTTTAAATGGCAATGTGGATATTTAAGCATCACCAGAGGTAGAAAGGTTAGTTTTCCAGTCATTTGTCCCCCTGAGCATGTACTATGCCCTTAGGCTGCTCCATATTTTTTGTATTGCTTTCTCTAGTGTTTTCATGAAATATTTAATCTAAAACTGGTACTACACATTTTAGAAAACTAAATTCAGTGATTGCATATCCCTTATGTGAAATACTTGGGACCAGAATGTTTTCAATATTATTATTATTTTTTAAAATTTGGGGATATTTGTGTATGTCTTTGGGAATATTGGCATACAATAAGATATCTCAGTAAAGGAAACCACATCTAAACACAAAATTTGCTTTTGCTTCATATTTTCAGTTCATTTGTATCTTAGCATGTGATCTAAAACATTAGGTTAGATATGGAACTGATTTTTCTACTTGTAATGCTTTATTTTATTTAGAAGTTTCAGGCTTTGGAACATTTTTTTCAATGAAAGAAGCATAATCTGGAATCACTTTCCTAGAGCAGAGCAGTTCTTATTCACCTCTATCGATTCATCCTGACAGAGTTACACATGGTATGTGGTTGTTGATTCTCTAGAGAGGAAGTTTTCTGGGAATCCTAGTCGGTATCACTGAAGCCTAACTTCTTTAAATTTTAATAATCTAGCTGCCTTCATTCAACAAATACAGCTATTGTTTGGAAAGTTCCATCAACGTCAGATTTCCAGTGCTTCCTTCAACTGCTTTATGGTTAGAGAAACACATGTCTAGATACACACAGAAAAATTCACACACCTCATTCAGCCATGGTCCATACTCAACTACATTCATTCTGTGTCCCTTTTCTTATTAAGTTTCAAAACATTCACAACATATATGAATGTATGTACTGTTCTTAGATTTTATTTACACTAGAAAAACCCAATTTTTGATTTTCATGTATCAATTTCTCTATCTATCCACATCTGTCTCTGTCTATCCATCCGTGTATCTCAATCATCTATCCATCCATCTATCTATCTATCTATCTATCTATCTATCTATCTATCTATCTATCTATCTATCTTCTATCTATCATCTGTCTATCTATCCATCTCTTTATGTCCATATATCGTTATTTATTATCTTTTTCTCTATCCCTATCTCTCTCAATCCATTTATCTCTATGTATCCATTTATATCTCTATCATCTATCTATGATTTATCATATCTATCCATCTGCCTATCATCTATTTATCATCTCTATCTATCTATCTGTCTACCTCTCATCATTATCATCATCATCTATCTACCTTTATAAAATTCTGGCTGCATCAGTGTATTGAGGTGACAAGTTAAGTTGACTGTGACTCTAAGTATAGCAGAGGACACAATGTAAATGTGATGTAAAGACTCATATCCCATGGTATGGTGAAGGTGTATCTGTGTATGCTTCCTATTCCCTTTGTTCTATGTTTTATATTTGTGCACCTTCTTGTTTTTTTTTTTTTAAACAGCATCCACACGGGCACTGGCAGTCACGAAAACAGCCCTGAGAACTTCAGCTGTGCCCAGACTCCAGCTCACATACAGATGATTGTCACACTTTATATTCTTCTCCGGGCACATCTGGCTCTTGTTGGTAACAGTCATACATAATTCAAAATCAAACAGATCTCACCCTGCCCCCTGACTTTCAAGCCAGAGATCTTGCATAGGGCATTGGAAATCATCTAACACCAGGTTTCAATTTCAGAATGTATTAACATAAGGCTAATGCTTTGGAAGATTACTCAATGGATTAAAGGTATTTAGAAGCTCAATATCAAAGTTAGGCCATGACAAATATAAAAACCATATGTGAGTCCCTCACCCTATGACTGTGGAGAAAAGCCACAAAGTTTAGTGCATCATCTGAACAAAGAAAAACTATTGAGAATGCTTGAACCTAGGGCAGAAATATTTTTCTTCCAAGGAAGATTAGTGGAGGCCAGGTAAGTGTGAATTTTCCTTTATCTTCAGTTTCTCCACCAAAGTTATAAAATATTCCCTAGATAGCCAAGAAAAAGAAAAAGGGTGGGAGGAAAAGAGAATAAATATGCCGCTTCTTCTTCTACTACACTGTCAATTTAAATATCATCATTTGCATATTTTTTATCTGAACTGAGAAGGGCCACCCTCTCACACCTAATCACCATGAAACAGCAGGCAGCAGCTTTGGAAGCTTTTATCAATATGCCAATTTTTAGTTTAGTTTATAATTTAAAAAGTGAGAGCAAAGTGACAGAGATGTATCATTTCAAAGGATTTTTTTTTACAAAAAAACATATTAAAGCTCTCTGAGTCTCTTTTTTTTTCTTTGACACTGAGTAGGAGGACTAAAAACATGGAAATGAAGTGGAAAAATAAAATGAGAAGTAATGAGGGCCACATAGAAAGGAAAAGTAGTAATATTAGCCACCTCCACCTCCTGCAGACACAAAACCATCAGAATGGTTAGGGCACATAAGGTGAGAAGAAGCAAAATTGAAAAGAGGGACAGCGTGGGTCTAGGAAAATAGAATAATACCACCCGCCCATTGCTGCAGCTCAAACCACCATTGTGGAAAAGTCTTGGAAAGTGGAGTGCTGAAAAACTGACATGAAGAGTAGGAACCATCTGATTTTTAGAAACAACATTTTCTAAAACAAACACACTAATGTACTTCACTCCATGGAAACTATAATATAGGTTTAATATCCCTTTGAAACAGAATCTGAAACAGGTGACTGGGAATTAAATGACATCGGGAAGAGCATAATAACGCTGGTGAGCTCTTTTGCTTGCGTGTGTGTAAAAGGGCGTATTTTGAGGATGGAAGGATGGTGCAACCATTAAGGGGACTTGTTGCTCTTCTGAGAGATCCAGGTTCAATTCCCAGAACTGGCATGGTAGTTCTCAGTTGTTTATAACATCAGAACCAGGACATCACAGGCCCTCTTCTGGACAGCTCAGCACCAGATATATCTGTGGTACAGGCACACGGACATACACATAAGCAAAGCATTCAGGTACATTTACTGTAAATAAAAATAATTGAAAAATACGTAAATATGTAAGGGAAACTATCTCCAATGTCCATCTGCTGTAGTCTTTTTGTACCTCAACTGACCAAGAAATATAGTAATAATCATCTTCTTTTTATTCCTTTTCATTTTTCCTGCTTCATTCCTAGGAGGAAAGCATCTCCAGCAAGAGAAAGAGCCAAAGAATTGTTTGTTTGTTTGTTTGTTTGTTTGTTTTGAAGTTGTTTTCCTTAATAAGTCCATCGGAGTCATTCTATGTAACTTGGCCAATATTAACAAGGGAAAGGTGTGTGTTTATTCCTACATGCACTATTCCGAAGATTGCATTTTTGCAGACACATGCATCACAGATGTAAAACAAGAAATTCACATTTCCTCCAGAAGGATCTAAAGGTGCAAAAAGTTAAAAACAGTGATGAAGGAAACAAGAAGCATGAATAAGGAATGGAGAGTCAAGTGTGGGGTGTAAATGACTTTGTACCTGGCTTTGTGTCTGAGACTGATCATCCATCATCCACCCCTGCCCTTCCCTTTTCTGCTTCTCTTGCTTATTTAATGTCCCTTGAGCCTTTTGCTTCATGTGCATATCCCTTAAATATTCTTGTTTCTTAAAGCATGTCCAAGGTTCTAATGACTCTAAGAAATTCCACAAGGAAGTTCTTTGTAGTTTCATTCATCAACTAATCAAAAAAGATTCATTTCTTTAAGGCACACACAGACACACACAGACACACACACACACACACACACACACACAGAGAGAGAGAGAGAGAGAGAGAGAGAGAGAGAGAGAGAGAGAGAGAGAGAGAGAGAGAGAGCCTAAATGTTTCTTGAGCTCCAGGCCTGAGCATACAATTGCCTAATTAAATACATGCACAGAGGGAGTTCTATAAATGAGCATGACCAGAGGTAAAATCTTCTTTCCCACTTATCACCATCAAATAGTTGCTCTTCTGGTATTTAGCTGTTGTCTTCGACGCCAGTTACTCTGCATCCCCTCCAGGCCAATCTGCAGCTAAATCCAATGGAATGCCATTTGGGAAATTCTCAGTTTCTTTCCTCTCCATGTTATTCAAAGCATGATATTTTTTTTCCCTGAAACTTTACACTACCCACCTACTTGTTGCCTTTGTCAGTGTTAGCTCCTCAAATGTATGTTCCACTTTGCATCCAGAGAAAGATTTTAAAATTGCACAAGGCATTCTCTTTTGTAAATCTTCAGTAGCATCTTCTAATTCCTAATGATCTCCTATATCTTTGACTTTACTTGTTTACATGCATACATTTGTATGTGCACAACAACACACACACATACTTTTACTGTGATCACTTACCTAACCTCAAATTCTGAATGACATTATATATCCATAGAAAGAGGCTTGATGGGCAGAGCTCATCTTTTCTACCACTCAATTTTATGACATCTGAGAGAGATCTTTTTTTCTCTTATGGTTACAACATTCAAGATATCACCTTGTAAGCAGTCAACAGTTCCCCATAACTCCACCTAGAGCAGATACCAAGCCCTTTTCTGGCTACCACAGGCATTTCCATACACATTCTTGTGTGTACATGCACATATGTGAGCAAACACAAACATACATACATACATACAAATTAAAATAAGAAATAAAATTTAAAAACTCATTACTGGAGATTATAAAAAATATAAGGAACATTCAGAAGTCAAAATAAGCAACCTAAAAAGAAAATACAATACAAAACTTAGCCAAAAATTTAAGATTTATTAGGTTGGTTTCAACTTTTTTTAGTGTATAATTTTGTGAATAAAGGTGTTTTCATTGTGGTATTTACATACATTTCTACAACCCACTTCACTAATATTTATCCTCCCATCAACTTCTTCTTTCTTCCCTCTTCTTACTTCACAAAAGCTCCTTTGTACTCTCTTGTCTTGGTGTGTGTGTGTGTGTGTGTGTGTGTGTGTGCGTATGTGTGTTTGTTTGTCTGCTATGTTCATGTGGTATGTCTTGTGCTCACAAGTGGAAGACCAAGTATTGAAACAGAACTTAATGTAAAAGACTCATCAAATGGCCAATGCATACACAGATGCAGGGATCCAATCAGGGTGAGTTCTGTGTCTTTGATTTGTAGGCAGCTACCCTTTTCCTGGTCTTCTGATGAACTCTACTATATATGTTCACATTGCTAATATATTTTCTTCTTGTAAGAACACAAGTAATATGTAATAAGGCATGCCATTATAGTCATATTAAACATTTTTAAATATTTAACTTTATTTTTAATTATGCATGCATGTGTGTGCATGTGTACATTTATGTACGAATGTGTGCAGTTGCTTCAGAAGTCAGAAGAAAGCATTGAATATCCTAAATCTGGTGTTACTGGTGGTAGCCAACTGCCCAACATTGGTACTGAGAAACCAAACTCATGTTATCTGGAAAAGCTGTTAAGTACCTCTAGCCACTGAGTCATCTCTGCATTTCCAGTTCCAACTTTCTATAATCTTAACTGTAACCTTAAATGATTTAATCTTTAAGTCTTTAAATGCGGTAGTATTAGTAGTTGGGGGATTTCGCAATCAAACTAAAAGAAGAAAATTCTGTCTGTAACAGCATTTTTCTGGTTATGGAATTACATATATGGACATGGAACTAATGTAGCAAAGCTAAAGCCAGAATTAACCTGTTCAGGAAAATCAAGTTTTTGTTTGTTTGTTTGTTTGTTTGTTTTGTTTTGTTTTGAAAGTGCTTACAGCATTTTCTACTTCTAGAAGCCCTGGATGAAGATTACAGTTTCTTCACATCCTCCCTTATACTTATTAATGGTGTTTGGTTTGTATTCTTTTTCTTTCATTATAGCCATCTTGTTAGTATGAAACAACATCTGATTATATATTCACTAGGATTTATTTAATGATAATGCTGAGAATTATTTATGTCTATTAGACATTCACATATCACCTTTGACAGAATATTTACTGAATGACTTTGGCAATATTAAATTAGATTGCTTGTCTTTCAGTTATTAAGTTGAAAAAAGGACAAAATTGACAGCAATACATGTGTGTACCCTAAAATATGCATACTAACATGAACCCCAGTACTTCCTTGCTTAAGCTAACATGTAGAAATGTGTGCAATATGCAGAAGCTATGCATTTAAAGTTAGCGCTGAATAGAGAGTACACAGGATCTTGAACACAAATATCAGGTTAGCATTGCTTTGAATGTCATAATCACCACAAACAGCAATAGAAAAATGGAAAGAACATTGCCATTACTTAGACATGTCATGTTTGCCTGCCTGAAAAACTTCAAGCAAAAGAAATGAGAGCAAACCATTAAGCTCTGAAAGAGAAATGCAACAGTAATGTGAGCAAAAGTTAGCCGGTAAAGAAACAATAGCTGTTCTACATGCAACCAAATGTCAGCATGAATATTGACATCCCAGAAACAGAAACAGAAGTGACACAGGACAGGAACATAAGTAGAATTTTGTTTGAAATCTCCTTAGCTGGATCCGGGAATGTAGCTCAGCAATAGAGTATTTGACTAAAATGCACAAGGCCCTGGGTTTGCTCCATAATGTGAGCAAGCACACACACCACCACCACCACTACCACCGTACACACAATACACAGAAGGAAAAAAAAAGTAAGAAGGGAAGGTGATCCAAATGTGTCTTTTATTTCTTGTCAACTTGATACAAGTGAGAGTCAGATGGGAATAAGGATTCTCAAATCAGCAGTTGTCTCCACCAGCTTGGCCTGTGCGCATTCCTGTGATGCATTTTCTTGATTTAATGATTGATGTGGAAGGGCCCAGCCCACTACAGGTGATGCTACATTGGCAGGTGGTTCTAGGTTGTTAAAAACAAAACAAAACAAAACAAAAACAAAACAAACTAACTAACTAAAAAAAGTAAGGTATGCAAGCCATTAAAAGCAAGCCAAAAAACATCATTCTTCCATGGCTGTTGTTTCAGTTCCTGCTTCAGTTGTGAGTTGAGGTAGTTTTATAGTTCCCTCTGTGACAGACTGCAATCTATAAGCCAATAAACCCTTTCCTCCCCAAGTTAGATATCTCTAGTGTTTTATCACATAGAAGTAAACAAACATTTATCAACTTTGAGATACCATTTTTTGTTTTTGTTTTCACCTTTAAATGAGCAGAGCAATCCCTGTCTAGCTACAGAAATATGGTGAGGACCTAATATTGTTACTTGATTTGTTTCTGTGCTGAGTATCACACACAAACTATTATTGTAATATGAAGGAGAGCTCCTCCTGTTTCCATCAAGACTTTCTCCAAGTGTCTAGAAGCTCCTCCCATAAGAGATGTTTGATTTGATTTCCTTGTCATTTTGTTGTTGCTCTTTTCAAATTGCCATGAAGCAATCCAAAAGAAGTAGACTGAAAAACCAACTGCTAAAGAGGCAGAAAGATACACATGGTATATACTCACTTACAAGTTGATATTAGACATATAATATAGGATAAACATATTAAAGTCTGTACACCTAAAGAAACTAAGCAAAAAGGAGGACCCTGGGTAAGATGATCAATCCTCACTCAGAAAGGCAAAAGGGACAGATATTGGAAGAGGGAGGAAACAGGGAACAGGACAGGAGCCTACCACAGAGGGCCACTGAAATACTCTACCTAGCAGGGTATCAAAGCATATACTGAGCTCATAGCTAAACTTTGGGCAGAGTGCAAGGAATCTTATGAAAGAAGGGAGACATAGAAAGACCTGGAAAGGACAGGAGTTCCACAAGAAGAGCAACAGAGCTAAAAAGTCTGGGCTCAGGGGTCTTTTCTAAGACTGATACTCCAATAAAGGACCATGCATGGAGATAATCTAGAACCCTTGCACAGAGGTAGCCCATGGCAAGTCAGTCTCCAAGTGGGTATCCTAGTAAGGGGAACAGGAGTTTGAAATAGAAAACATCCATAGGCTCATATATTTGAATTTATGGTTCCCTGGTAAACTATTGATTGGTAGGCGTGGCCTTGTTGGAGGAGGTGTGCCACTGGAGGTGAGATTTGAGGTTTCAATAGCCCATACCAAGGCCAGTCTCTCTGTGTCTCATTTTCTGAGCCCTCCATTCATTGTGTAAGACCTCAGCTACTGCCCTAGTACTATATGCTCCTTGCTCTTAAATGTTTGCTGCCATGTTCTTTATCAAAAAGATCAGGGATTCTGAAAGTGTAAGAACCCCTCCCCCTCCCAATTTAATGCTTTCTTTTATAAGTTGCCTTTGCCAAGGTGTTTCTTCAAAGCAATAGAACAAAAGCTAAGACAGTTACACAAAAAATAAAAGTTCTACTGCTGCATCATTAGAGACATCTTTGCAGAGCTTGTCATTGTTTTGGTTCATAGGCTTTATAGCTAGGTAGGACTATTGATTGCTGTCCACCCTCCTTGGCAGCTTGCATAGCATCTTCCAACAGTATGAGTGATAGTCTTTAGGGAAGGGTCTTTAGTTCCAGCTTGATTGTGCCAAAAGTACATGGTGTCTTTAGCAATAGAGATATACCCACAAGTTCTGAGAGGCAACCATGAGCAATAATCCTGCCTATAATGTTTAGGGGGTTCTCTGGGATCCCCCTTGAGATTTTATAATTGATTTGTGGTTAATTGTATCACATGATTAGAATAAAAATACTCTTAAAAGCCCTATTTTAAGTGGCTCAATGATAAATGTGACTTTGTAAATTCTATGCTACTGTATTAGATTTAGAAAAGACACTATAATATTTTAAATTAAGATATAAATTAAACTTAACCTAAACATTGATAACCATGTCCTTTAGGGATTCTTGCCATTAAATGTATATGATAATTAGATCTTTTGTAATGTAGATAATAATTACATATTTTGTAATTTGCTGCATTTCCTTTCTTCTTTAACAACCACTCTAAAATTCAAAGAGTTTTTTTCATTTTTATTTACTTATTTTTTATTTATTACAATTTATTCACATTGTATCTCAGCTGTAGCCTCCTCCCTTACACTCTCTCAATCTCATCCTCCCTCCCTCTTCTCCTCCCATGTCCCTCCCCCAGTCCAGTGATAGGGGAGGTCCTCCTTCCCTTCCATCTGACCCTAGTCTATTAGGTCTCATTAGGACTGACTGCATTGTCCTCCTCTGTGGCCTGATAAGGGTGCTTCCCCATCAGGAGGAGGAGGTCATTAAAGAGCCAGCCACTGAGTTCATGTCAACCAACAGCTGTCACTAAATAAGAGGGAATTAATAACTGGTAATATACAGCCAGCCAACTACCAAAGGCTGGAAGGGCTATAGATTCTGGAGGACTATTGCTGCCATTTTTCTAAGCCACAATAATTTTAATTGTATTTTAAACAATTACCATTATTCCCAGAGATAAGGTGTAGCTCTCCATCCTCATCAAAAAGCTTCTTTTTGTAGCAAATGGGAGCTATGACAAAGATGTACAACTTGTCGAATATGGTGGTTGTATGTGGGATGCTCCTTGTGAATTCATTCATTTATCAGTAACACCTAAAACTCAGGGTACATAGCAGAAGATAGAGTGGGAAGGTAGTAAGAGCTGGTGGAATAGGTTACTTGCTGTTAAGTACTGTCTTTTAAATTGACAAGGCAGTTGCATCTGGGAAATACAAACAACACAACTGCCTAAACAAGACATAATGACAACACTGGATGACATACAATGTATATAGGCGAATGTTATAAAGTCTCACCTTTAGACAAAGAATTATAAGCAACCGATGACTATGTCAAGAAGGAGAATCAGTTTTCTCCAGGGTAAACCCATTGGGGATTAGCTAATCCCCAGTGACTACTAAATGTATGTAAATACGAGCAACACTAAATGGACTCAGTAGCG
>JAQQSO010005337.1:0-12130 GCA_028658305.1 Pachyuromys duprasi
AGAGTCGCGATCAAGCCTTTGACAGAGGGCGAGAAGTGATGATAGAAATGGAGGAGGTTGCTGAGACTTGGGGAGAACAAGAGCTCCACAAAGACCAAACCGAGCAGGGCACAGGGGTCTTGTATGAGATGGTTTCTACAACCAAGGACCATGTGTGGATGTGGCCTGGAACCCCTGCTCAGATGGGGCCCATGATAGCTCGGTGTAGGACTGAAGACCCTAGTGAGGGAAACAGGGACTGTTTCAGTCATGAACTTGATGGCTGACTCTTTGACCCTCCCCCATACAAGCCGGGGAGTGACAGACTGGCTAGACCCCAGGGGAGGACATTACAGCCAGCCCTGAGGAGACAGGATGAGCTGGGCTTGGATGGAAGGGGAGGAGGTCCTCCCCTGTTGGTGGACTTGGAGGGGGCGGGGAGGAGATGAGGGAGGGAGTGAGGGTGGGAGGGGCCTATGCTTGGGATGCAAAGTACCTAACCTGTGATTGATACAAAAATAAATAAATTAAGTAAAAAAAAGAAAACAACAGGGAAACTATGTTTCTAGAGTGAACTAGAAGCTCTGTTAAAGAAGAGAGCCTGCGTGGTCTTTAAAAACAGTGATAACAACTCTTTTAGTACTGGCCAGTGCCATGTTACAGCAAGAAAAACCCAGGATGGTATTTTATCAAAGTATGTGGCAACCTAGACTTAAATGTAACACTTTCAGACTTCCAAATGTTGGTTTAAAAATTTTGAAGATAACATTAACTGATGGGATAATCTTTTGTGTACTGTGTAAATATTGTCTTTGTATTGAAATGTAGATTTCTGTACAGTTAGTAGATTAATGGGTGGATGTTGGTATTATTATATTTATGACTCATCACCTACCTTAGTCTTTTGTAAACATATACTTCCATACAGCTTCTGAGTGGTTCGATAAAGATCCAACGGCCAATATCTGAGGCAGGAGATGAAAGGCAGGACTTCCAGGCAGAGATAGAAACTGTAAGAAGAATTGAGAGGAGACAAGAGATTCACCAGCCAGACACAGAGGAAATGGGATGTACTAGGACTGAGTGAGAGGTAATGGGCCACATGGCGAACGTGGATTAGAATAAACAGGTTAATTAAGGTTATGCAAGCTAGTTGGGCCTATATTGTAATACATAATAATAAGTCTCTGTGTCATTATTTGGGAGCTGGAAAGTCTAGACAGTCCAACCAGAATTAACAAGCTGTATTGAGCCTAAGGACCATGAACTTGAAAACTCAACTTCTCTAATTTAAAATTCAAAACATATTAGAAGAACAAAAAGCATTTAAAAGCTGAATAATTAAAATGTACATTCAAATTCAGTTTGAGACACCATATTCTTCCTTACTTGTGATTATTTAAAATACTCTTTTAAATTTAGCATCATGTATATCATATATTACACAGAATTATAATTCATAATATTGCCATATGCAGATGTTCAAGAGGTGATGAAAATAACAAAATATAAGAATGTGTGCTTTTTGTATATTATATACACACTCTACCAAGGAACTATACTCTCAGGCCCAACTCCATACAGTTTCAAAAATTGAAAATCTGTGTTGCTCATTTAATTGAGTTGTTAGCCAGAAGGGTATCATGTGAACCCTCTGACAACCTAGGCTCTCCATAAACTGCCAGGAAGTCCCCACTGATGAAAACAATACCTAAACAACTCACTGAGCATGGAAGAATTGAGCTGGTGCCTACAAAAAGCCATCACTCCTATGTTTTAATGCCTTTGGTTAAGGTAGTTACCCTATACACTATCAAAATAGAAACATAAATACCAAGCTTACCACACTGATCTACAATGTTGTCCTGCCAGGAAAATGTTCTAGAGCAACTGTGGCACAAAGCTTGTGGGAGTAACCAACCAATATATGACTTGACTTAAAACTCACTCTGTGAGATGGAACTTACACCCAGTGCTACTTAGATAATCAAGAACCTGAGATTGGATGGTCTAGAGGCCTAGGGTAAAACCAAGTTCTACTGTATAAAAAAGACAAACTAATAAAAATAGCAATAAAGCATCTCCTAATGATATTCTACTGTACTCATAAAACATTGCCTTGTTCAACCATCACCAGAGACACATACTCCTGTAGGAGATGGGAATAAATACAAAACCCACAGCCAGACATTATGCAGAGAATGAGAGACCTTGAAATAAACCGCTGTAAATGGAATGTTTCCATCAAATTCCTCCCACAGAAACTCAACAAAAGGTGAAGGAGGCATAAGAGGGTGTAAGAGCCAGAGGGGATGAAGGACACCGTGAAAACAAGTATTTCTCAGTAAACATGATGGAAGCTCATATAAACTCACAGAGACTGAGGCAGCAAGCATAGTGCCTGCATGTCTGCACCAGGCACTCTGAGTATATATTATGGCTGCCAGTTTAATGTTGTTATAGGATTCCTGAGTATGGGAATGAGTTGGGTCTGTGATTCTTGTGCCTACTCTTGGGAATTTTTCTTCAGTTTGTTTGTTTTGTCCAATTCCTATGTATTAGTTTTAGTTTTATCTTACTATACTTTATTATTATCCCTTAGAAGCATATTGATTTCTTAATGAGAGATAGAAATCAAGTGATCATAATGGGAGGAAAAGTGGGTAGGAACTGGGAGTAATAGGTGAAGGGGAAACTGTATTCAGAATATATTATTTAAAGAAAATCTACTTTACATAAAAGGTTAAATTATTAAAAGAATAAAACATGGGCCAGTCCTCAGAACTACAGAGGAAATACACTGGGATGTTATGTGCAATGTATACATATACACAAATATAAAGAGCATGTACATATAAGCATATATATGTATATATAGATACAAAAACACTAGATGCACATTATATATATATGTATGAATGAACATATGGTACATGCAATATATATATACATATATATATATATATATACACACACACACATACTTTTTTCTTACATAATAGCCTACAAAAAAGACATGACATTGAGAGAAGGACATTTTGAGAAGGATGTGGAGGAAATTTGAGGGACAAAATGGAGGCAGATATGATCATCTTTCATGTACACCTTTATGACATTCTCAAGAATAAAGAAAAAATTAGTGACAAGAGTCTCTTAGTGATAGAAACTGTATATGGAAGTCACTGTGATTGCTGTTTCACTATGCATTTAGAGGGGAAGTGGCTCTTCAGTGTTGTCATCGATGCCCAGATAAAGTCAGAATCAGTTTTCATCTCAACCTAAAGAAAGCTTCATCCATGTAGCTTGGCCATTCTTGATCCTCTTAAAGGTAATGTTCTATCAGTCTTGAAATACAACTACATGTTTAAAATATCGCACTTCTGTAAGAACTTCAGCTACATGGATGCCATAAAGCAAAGGATGAAACTAAGAGAAGATGTGCTATACTGGAAAGGAACAGAACAGGAAAGAAAAACAAAAACAAACAAACGAAAAAACCCATGGTATAGAGAGTTTTGTATCTTATAGTAACCATGTATATAATCACAAACCAGATTAAAATTCAGGAACCTAGATAATATGCACTATTTCAATGAAATAACTATTTTTAAAGATTTCTACAATTTATTTTGTTTATGTAAATGATTGTTTTGACTGCATATATGTCTATGCACCACATACACACACACACACAGACACACACACACAGACACACACACACACACACACACACACACACAAGATACCTTAGAACTGGAGCTGCAGATGGCTGTGAATCACCATGTGTGTGCTGGTAGGAAGAATTACGTCCTCTTCAAGAGCCCCAAGTGATCTGAACCACTGGGCCATCTCTACAGCCCCATGAAAGAAAGAGTTCTTGACTCAAACCTCCAACATTGTTAGTACCTCCTTAGCCTTAAACAAAACAGGATATAGAATATTTCTCTAGAAATATTAATAACATGATAAACTTTGTGTGAAACTAGTCTCTCTTGTTATATGTCAAAAGATCTAGACAGCTCGTAAAAATTGGAAGGTCTCCAAAAATGACTCACAGGAAGTAGGTAAAGATGGTGTTTAATGCCAAATGACAGTGTCATGCATTTCAATTGATTTTACATTTATCTGACTCTTAGATTGGGAAATGTACCTTGTCTTCCCACAAAACCCATAGGATGCAAGGAAAGGCTTTAAGCTATCTGACAAGAGAATGTGCTGTTTCTCCAAATTTGTCACTCATATACTGACTTATAAACATACTGAGCATCTAGTTAAGAAATAGATTTCATAGCAAAACAAAATTCTTCTTTCTGCTCAAATCACCACAATTTAAAAGGAGAAAAATATACAAAATAAATGTGCCCATCAAATGATTACAGATATAAGATTTGTCCTGACAGAAGTGGGAATACCTGGCAGAAGGAGGTATTTGAGTAAACAACAATTTTCTGTTTTCTGTTTGTTTATATTAGCAGAAATTAATTATATATAATATGTGTTTCATTATGACCTTTCTGTACATGTACAGAATGTGTTTTTTTTATCATATTATCCTCTTTAGCGTTTCTTGTTGTCTTCCCACTTCCCTTGATCCTCTTTCTCTTCCCAACTCTTTCCCTTTTTAATTAATTTGTATTAATTGCAGTTTATTCAGTTTTTATCCCAGCTATAGCCCCATCTCTTGCCCCATCCTGATTCCACAGTCCCTCCCTCCTCTCTTCCCATGCCCCTCCCAAAGTCTACTGATAGAGGAGGTCCTCCTCCTCTTTCCTCTGACCCTAGCCTATATGGTCTCATCATGACTGGCTTCATTGTCTTCCTCTGTGGCCTGGTAAGGCTGCTCCTCCATCAGGGGGAGATGATCAAAGAGCCAGCCACTGAGGTCATGTCAGAGACAGTTCCTGTTCCCATTACTAGGGATTCAATTTGGAGATTGAGCTGCCATTGGCTACAACTGTGCAGGGGTTATAGATTATCTCCATGCATGGTCCTTTGTTGGAGTATCAGTATCAGAAAAGAGACCTGGGCCCAGATTTTTTGGATCTGTTGCTCTTCTTGCAGATCTCCTGTTCCCTCCAGGTCTTACTATCTCCCACTTCTTTCACAAGATTCTTTGCATTCTGCCCAAAGTTTGGCTATGAATCTCAGCATCTGCTTTGATACCCTTGTTTTCTCCCTCTTCTAATGTCCATCCTGTTTGCCTTTCTGAGTGCGGATTGATTATCTCACCCAGGGTCCTCCTTCTTGTTTAGCTTCTTTAGGTGTATTGATTTTAGTATGGTTATCCTATATTATATGTCTAATATCACCTATAAGTGAGCATATACCATGTGTGTGTGTTTGCTTCTGGGATACCTCACTCAGGATGATCTTTTCTAGTTCCCACCATTTGCCTGAAAATTTCATGATTTTCTCATTTTTATTTGCAGAGTAGTATTCCATTGTGTAAATGTACCACAATTTCTGTATCCATTCCTCAGTGGAGGGACATCTAGCTTGTTGCCAGATTTTGGCTATTATAAATAAAGCTGCTATAAACATGGTTGAGCAAATGTACTTCTTGCATACTTGAGAATATTTTGGATATATACCTAGGAGTGGTATAGCTGGATCCTTAGGTAGCACTATTCGTAATTGTCTGAGAAAGCAGCAGATTAATTTCCAAAGTGCTTGTACAAGTTTACATTCCCACCAGCGGTGGAGGAGTGTTCCCCCTTCTCCACATCCTCTCCTGCATGTATTGTCACTTGAGTCTTTGATCTTAGCCATTTTGATGGGTGTAAGGTGAAATCTCAGGGTTGTTTTGATTTGCATTTCCCTGATGACTAAGGATGTTGAACATTTCTTTAAGCATTTCTCTGCTATTCAGTATTCCTCTATTGAGAATTCTCTGTTTAGCTTTGTAACCCACTTTTTAGTTGGATTACTTGTTTGTTGCTGTTTAACTTCTAGAGTTATTTATATACTCTGTCAGATATCAGGTTGGTAAAGATCCTTTTCCAGTCTGTAGGCTGTCATTTTGTTCTGATGACAGTGTCCTTTGCTTTACAAAGCTTTTCAGTTTCATGGGGTCCCATTTATTGATTGTTGCTCTTAGAGCCTGTGCTGTTGGTGTTCTGTTCAGGAAGTTGTCTCATGTGCCAATGAGTTCAATGTTTTCCCCCACTTTTTCTTTGAACAGATTTCCAACTCTTCCTCCTTCTACTTCATGCCTCCCTTTAAAAGAGCATGAGTGTAGGACCTTTTACAGGAGCATGGGCAACTTATCAGTGAGTATACCACTAAAGATAGCGTTTCCCTCCCTCAACAAACATTAACTTCATAGAGATTATCATCTGAGTCCTCAGCTCCACCAACTGTTAACTGTCTATACATTCTTAGAGAAGTGTTCAAAGGATATGCTGGCTATGAGAGAGTTTCTCAGAATTTTTCAGATCTAGTATATAGCTGTTACTGTACCAGAATGTGAACAGGCTAGGAAAAATGAGTGGAGGGTTGAGGATTCTTTGAGATTCATTCAGTTTCAATGGGAAAGATGAGAAATTAGTTTCAGACAGAATCTGTTGTATTAGGTATCATATTTAATCTATATATATGAAGTATACAAGAAGATGTGCATGGCTTATATGCAAACACTATGCTATTTTATACCATAAACAAGAAGCTATAGATTTTGGAATCCATAGGGTGAGTTGGAACCAATTCCCTGCAGATATCAAAAGCTGACTATACCCTTTTAGAGATTTAGATTTCTCTAGCAAGAATAGAAAAGAAGGGGTGCTAAGAATATATACATTGTCTAGACATAATGGGTGAACTGACAGAGAAGAATAATGAAGGCATGGTGAGACAGTTTGGAAGCAGTGACCCATGGAGGAAAGCCTTACTAGCACAGGGGGAGATCACTGTGGATGAAACAATCTCTGTGTATGGAACAGAGTATGCTAGCCTTGTGTTTAACCAGAAAGAATCAAGAGCGGCCTCTTAATGAAAGGTTGAATCTCCATTTACAGTTTTAATTCAAGTATGGAGATGAAGCTCTTCACAGCTAACAATACTGCTATGATCTAAGGCTGCCATGTGGACAACAGTACTCATTCTTCTATTTCCTTTACAGCAGTATCTGCAGATAAGAAAACTACAACAGCTCTTCAGGACAGCCAACAAACGCAAACCAGCAAGTCTGCCAACAGCCACAATTCTGTGAAAACTCAAAAGTGAATCCTCTAACTACTCCAGAGAACTCCTTAGTTCAAATTACAGTGGCAACACCACTGTAAATAAACTCTTAAGCAAAGTCTTGGCCAGGAGTAATGTCTGTAATCTTAGCACTCAGGAGGCTGGGACAGAATTGCTACAAGTCTGAGGCCAGCCTGGGCTACACAGTGGGACCCTAATTTAAAAAATCAAATCTTTGTGTTATTCTTTATAATTGCAATAGTTTCTATGTACCAGGCTTGCTTTAAGTCAATTAAATCTGTAAAATTTAGACAGAAAAAAATGTATTATCTTTCATTTCTCTTCCATAATGAAAGAACTATTACTTGAATAGTTCTAAAAAATAACATCTGAATATTAATGTGGTACAAATTATAGTGATCAATCTAGCAGCAGCCTATCTTTGTCAATTCAGACCATTGTCTCATCTGAGTATTTGTACCTCATACAGAGATCTAAATTGAGCTTAGGCAATTAGGACAGTGCAAATTTTTGAGCTCTCTATAACCTATGTCAGGGACTTCTTTCCCTTATTTAGAGAGCAGTGCCTTTTCATATGATCCATTCTACTCTTGGATATCTACTTAAAATATACTGTAGTCACAAAAAATCCTACACAATAAGTTTGGTTCATTCCTGTGGCATGATATATGACAGTCACAAATGGAATTCAGCACAGATCATACAAAATAGCATGAATAAATTCGAATCTAAAAACCTAGCACTATATTACCACAAGAGAAAGAATCTTTATAACAACATGAATGAATCTTACAAACACTGGGAATGTTGGTACAAAGGAAAGCATACTAAATTACAGAATTTTAAAAACCTAAAACTCTAGTGTTCCAAATCAGGAAAGAGTTATACTTGCTAGGACTGAGCACATGTTCTCCTTGAAATGTGATCTCAGCACTTGGAAGGCTGAGACAGATTTGCCACAAGTTTGAGGCTAGCATGGGCTACATAGTGGGATCCCAATAAAAAATCAAATACTTGTGTGATTGTTATTTAAATAGTTTTTCTCCCCTTTTCAGGGAGATTTTCATTTTTGATTGTTCATGAAAAAAGTAGCAATAGCCTATGCAGAGCACACTTGTTGCCTAAGCAAAGCACACTTGTTGGCTATGGGAGCTTTGGTATTGCTTTCCCATTGATTCAGAAATGCACTGACAGGAGGGAGATCCAAGGTGGTGGCACCAGAATGACACTGTGTCTGAGGAGCAGGGTAGTAGTGTCAGCACAGCGACCAAGAGACTGAACTCTGGGCCCTAAAACGACAGTGTTTGCATTTGCCCAGGTGAGAGGAAACCCCACGTGGGGGAATCAATGGGGTCCATTCTCAAGTCATCCAGTAAATCCCAGATGAGTTCCTTGGTTCCAGCAGGCACTTGATCACCAGCCCAGAGCCACATGCCTGTGTGTCCTGATCACCTTCCCAGGCTGAACTGTGGGCACCAAAATACCAGAGGCTGGGCTTTCAAGTAGCAAGAAAATCCCACAGTGAAGAAATCAAATGGGACTGAGGTTACACAGTCAGTCCCTGGAAGAGGTCCCAGGGTCTGGTGGGTGCACAGCTGCCAGTGCAGATTGGGGTACACAGATACCAAAGCAGAGACCTGCTGCATGCCCCACTCACATTCCCAGACAGAACTATGGGCCCCAGGGCACCAGAGACTGAGTTTCCCTGTTGGGAGAAAACCCCAAAGGGAGGGAAACAGCAGGTCTAAGCTTAGAGCACTCAACTGACAGCTCCCAACACACAAACATGAAAAATTTCTCCTGAAAAGTTCCCAGGTTTCTACAGGCACCCAGTCACCAGCTAGGAGCCACCACTCACCTGCACCTGCATGGTCTACACGCCACCACAGATGACGGAACAGTGGACCCCAAAACACCACAGACTGGGTCTCCCTGTTGGTAGGAAACCTCACAGTCAGAGGTAAACATCTGATCCAACCTCAGGACACCCTGTTCCGGAAAATTTTCTGGTTCTCAGCAGGCTCCAGGTTCTAGCCTCCTGCTGGACACATGAGAGCTGTGCTCAGCTGCTGCTGATTACCACTTGGGTAGTGGACCACAGAGCTCCAACCTCAGACCTATAGAAGCCTGGGATATTGAGATCAGGCCCCAGATACCGCTCCAAGGGGCAACCAGTTAACCCTAACTAAACTCAACAAACCGTGGGCTCCCAGGTTCTTCAAGAGAGCTGTGCCTAGAAAACAGTATAAGAACAACAGCAGCAGCTCACTAATTTCAGAGCAAAAAACCCAACAGCAGGGCAGCTGTTTCCAGGGCTTCTCCAGGTGAGGAGAAAGCCCCCTGACTAATAAAGACCACAATTACCCCTCAGGTCTAAAGACCTGAGATGAGCTGTGGCAATTCCTGAGAAACACCAGACATTTAGTGACCATACCAAAAAAGCTGAGGAGGCCTCTTTCAGGAAAAATCATCGTCCTGCGAATGGGATTCTCCCCACCCAAGGATTCCAGGAAGCAACAGAAATTAACAGCCAACAACTAACATAGCCCAATGGGTAGAGGCCAGCATAAAAGCTCAACCAACAAAAAAACAGAGCAACGTGGCATCTCCAGAAAACAGTTATCCATGGGCAAACAGCCCTGGACACACCAGCATAAATGAAATTCAAGAAGATGACCTAATATCTATGCTTATGAAGAGGATAATAGAGAAAACAAATAAAATGCATAAAGAAGTAGAGAAAGATAATGTCAAATAGTTTATGGCCATCTGTAAGGAAATGGAGGAGCATAAAGACAAACAGATTATGCCCATCCATAAAGAGATACAGGAAGATAAAAACAAAGAGATTATGGCCATCTGTAAAGAAATATGGGGAGATGCAGCCAGACAGTTTGTGGCCTTCCTAGAGGAAATAATTAAATCACTGAAAGACATAAAAGAAACAGAGTAGTGTTCAAGCAAACAGATGAACGAATTGAAGGAAAACCAGTAAAATACAGTCACATGAGTGAAAGAAATCAAGAAAACTGCTCAATATCTGAAGACAGAATTGGAAAAATTAAAGAAAACACAAATGGAGGAAATCATGGAGAGAAACAACTTAGGGAAGAAAACAGGAACTATAGAGGCAAGCATAACCAACAGAATTCAAGAGATGGAAGAAAGAATCACAGGTGTGGAAGATACAATAGAAGAAATCATTGTATCCATGAAAGAAAATGTTAAATCTAAAAATTCCTGACTGTCCAAGAAATCCAAGACAACATGCAAAGACAAAAACCTAAGAATAATATGAATAGAGAAAAAAGATTTCATCCTCCAAGGCCCAGAAAATATTTTCAATCTAGGTGAAAACTCCCCAACATAAAGAAGAGGCCTATAAGAATACAAGAGTCCTACAGAACACCTATTAAATTACACCAGAAAATAAATTCCACCTGCCACATAATAATAAAAAAATAAGTACAGAGAACAAAGAAAAATACTAAAAGCTGCAAGGGAATGAGACCAAATAACATATCATGGCAAACCCACCAGAAGAACACCTGACTTCTCAACAGAGACTATGAAAGCCAGAAAGGCCTGGATGGATATTATGCAGACCCCAAGAGAACACAGATGTAAGCCCAAACTACTATATCCATCAAAACTCTCAGTCATCACAGATGGAGAAAACAAGATATTCAATGATGAAACCAACTTTAAAAAATACATATGCAGAAATCCACCATTACAGAAGATACTAGAAGGAAAAATACAACCCAGGGAAGTGAACAACTTTCAGGAAAACACAGGAAATAAATAACCTCACTGCAGAAAAATTAAAGGAGCCAAGCACACATACACTCTACCACAACCATCATCACTATCAAAGGATCTAACAACCACTAGTCATTAATCTCCCTCAACATCAATAGACTCAACTTTTCAAAAAAAGAGAAACAGACTAACAGAATGGATATGTAAACAAGATCCAACAATCTGTTGTGTACAAGAAACACAACTAAGTCACAAATATAGATATTACGTGAGAGTAAAGGGCTGGAGGACAGTTTTCCAAGCAAATGAACCTGAGAAGCAAGCAGGAGTAGCAATTCTAATATCTAATAAAATAGATTTTCAAACAAAATTGGTCAAAAAAGATGAGGAAGTTCATTTCATACTAATCAGAGGAAAATTCCACCAAAAAATATTATAGTTCTGAACATCTATGCCCCAAATAAAAGAGCACCCACATTTGTAAAAGAAACATTAATAAAACTGAAACCACACATAGGTGCCCACACATTAATAGTAGGAGGCTTTGAGACCCCACTCTCAACAAAGGACAGATCAACAAACCAGAACTTAAACAAGGAAGCAATGACTTTGATTCTGACAAAGGTCACAAATCAAAAGGACTTAAGAGATATCTCCAAAACCTTTCACACAAACACAAAAGAATTTACCTTCTTCTCAGCACCTCATGTCATTTTCTCCAAAATGGACCATATAGTTGGTCACAAAGCAAGCCTCAACAAATAGAAGAAGATTGAAATAATACCGTGTATCCTATCTGAACACCACGAACTAAAGATATACCTCAACAACAGAAATAGCAAAAAGACTATACACACGTGAAAACTGAACAACTCGCTACTCAAATACAGCTGGATAAGGGGAAAAATAAAAAAGAAATTAAAGACTTCCTAGAACTCAATGACAATGAAGACACGACATACCCAAACTTATGGGACACAATGACAGCAGTGGTAAGAGGAAAATTCATAATAGTAAGTGCCTTCAAGAAGAAATTTGAGGAGATAGATCCAAGATGGCTGCCACGAGAGAACACTGTGTCTGAGGAGTAGGAGAGCAGAAACAACGCAGCGACCAGGAGACTGAACTCTGGGACCTAAAACGCCAGCATTGTGAGTGCCAGGTGAGCGGAACTCCTACGGTGAGACAA
>JAQQSO010005338.1:0-12130 GCA_028658305.1 Pachyuromys duprasi
AAAACCATTCAATGGAAAAAAGACAGCATCTTCAACAAATGGTGCTGGTCCAACTGGAATATCTGTATGTAGAAAAATGAAAATAGATCCATATTTATCACCTTGCACAAAGCTAAAGTCCAGGTGGATCAAAGACCTCAATATAAAACCAGACACACTAAACCGGTTAGAAGAAAAAGTGCGGAAGACCCTAGAACTCATTGGCACAGGAGACTACTTCCTGAATAGAACACCAACAGCACAGGCTCTAAGGTCAACAATCAATAAATGGGACCTCAAGAAACTGAAAAGCTTCTATTAAGAAAAGATACTGTCATCAAAATAAAACGACAGCCTACAGACTGGGAAAGGATCATTACCAATCCCACATCTGACAGAAAGCTTATATCCAGTATATATAAAGAACTCAAGAAGTTAAAAAGCAGAAATCAATTTATCCAACTAAAAAATGGGGTATGGAGCTGAAAAGAGAACTGACTGTAGAGGAGTATACAATGGCAGAAAAACACTTAAAGAAATGTTCAACATCCTTAGCCATCAGGGAGATGCAGATCAAAAGCTCCCCGAGATTTCACCTTTCATCCACCAAAATCGATAAGATCAAAAACTCTAGTGACAACACATGCTAGAGAGGTTGTAGAGAAATAAGAACCATCCTCCATTGCTGGTGGGAGTGCAAACTTGTACAATCACTCTGGAAATCAATTTGGTGCTTTCTTAGACAATTAGTAATAGTGATTACTCAGGATCCAGCTATACCACTCTCAGGCATATATCCAAAAGATGCTCAAGTACACAACAAGGACATTGCTCAACTATGTTCATAGCTGCTTTATTTGTAATAGCCAGAACCTGGAAACAACCCAGATGTCCCTCAGTCGAGGAATGGATACAGAAATTATGGTACACAATGGAATACTACTCAGCAATTAAAAAGGAGGAAATCATGAAATTCGCAGGCAAATGGTGTGACCTGGAAACGATCATCCTGAATGAGGTATCCCAAAAGCAGAAAGAAACATATGGTATATACTCACTTATGTAGACCTATAGGATAGGAAGGTCATGCTGAAATCTATACACCTATGGAAGATATACAAGAAGGAGGACCCAGGTCGGTATGATCAATGCTCATTTAGATGAACAAATGGGATGGGCATTGAATGGAGGAGACAACAAGCAATAGGATAGGAGTATACCAAAGAGGGCCTCTGAAAGAATCAATATAGCAATGTATCAAAGCAGATATTAAGACTCGCAACCAAGCCTTTGGCAGAGGGCTGAGAGTAATAATGAAAATAGGGTAAGTTAGTAAGACTTGGGGAGAACAAGAGCTCCACAAAGAACCAACTGAGCAGGGCACAGGGATCTTTTATGAGACAGTTTCTGCAACCAAGGACAATGTATGGATATGGCCTAGAACCCCTGCTCAGATGTAGCTCGGTATCCAACTGAAGACCCTCTTAAGGGGAACAGGGATTGTTTCAGTCATGAACTTGATGGCTGGCTCTTTGACTCTCCCCCATACATGGCAGGGATTAACAGCCTGGCTATATCCCAGGGGAGGACATTGTAACCAGCCCTGAGGAGACAAGATGATCTGGGGTCAGATGGAAGGGGAGGAGGTCCTCCCCTGTTGGTGGACTTGGAGGGGGTGGGAGAAGATGAGGGAGGGATGGGGAGAATGGGAGGGAATGAGGTAGGGGGCTACGCCTGGGATGCAAAGTACCTAACCTGTGATTGATATAAAAATAAATAAATTACATTAAGAAATTGAAAATTAGAAGTCAGGATTCCTGTGTGGAGGGGAGATTCAAGATGGTGGTGACCAAGGCACACCAAGCCTAAGAGACGGAGGATATGAAACTCCAAAATTGGTGAGTGGTGGGGCAGCTGAAGTCCGAAAATCTACATTCACATCATCTGCTTTTACCCCTCTAATAATGGACTACAGTACAATAATCTCCTGTTTCATTATAGCTGAATTAAGTTAAGACTCTCCTGCTACTACATGACTAGAGGACACAGAACTACACCCTCTGAGGAAGACCCTCCTCATCAGCAAACAGCTGTGATACCTCTGCCCTGCATTTTCTTACATCCTTTCAGAGTTAGGAATGTTAGTTTTGAGCAAAAATACTGCACATCTATGATTCTCTTCCAGGCTATGAACATTATTTATGCCCCTATAAGGGACCTCAGCCCATTTCCTCTGTAGCCATTTTGGCCATTCATCACATGGGTAACAAAGACGCTGTAAATAAATACGGTCCCATGTAAGGTCAGACCTAGCCTTTCTTTCTCTCTGCCTTATGTCTCTCTACAGCTGCTCTTCAATAATCTAACACACACACACACACACACAGAGAGAGAGAGAGAGAGAGAGAGAGAGAGAGAGAGAGAGAGAGAGAGAGAGAGAGAGAGAGAGATTCAGATCATGCAAATGGGTGGGTAAGAAGGTGGCACTGTGTGGGAGCAGTTGAGAGAGAGAGGAAGAAATGTAGTCAAAGTAGTCAAATATATTGTATGAAAATATTAAGTATTCAAAACAATAACAACAATAGCAACAAGACCTCTTTTCTGTCAGCACCTTTATATCATTAACTATGTAGGTTCACAATGTAATCTTGGCCAAGAAACCTAAGAATTTTATGTCTTAAAACTAATAAAATGATTTTATTCTAGCCTAGTCAAGCAATACATCATTAATATAATTTTCCCTATTCTTATTTCTACTCTTTGGGACAGGGTTTCACTAAGATGCCCAATTATGCCTTGAATTCATGCTGTCATTCAGGTAGACTTGCAGACCTTGAATTTGTGATTTTCCTCTTTCTGCTTCCTAAGGATCTGGGATCACAAGCCCAATTTTAAAAGAATTTTTAAAATGCACTTAACATAAAGCAACCAAGGCTTGGGCAGAGATGCTTTGGTCAGACTTATGAAATCTGCCTTTTTAGAGTGCCAGTCACTAACTCACATATAACCTTGGGCATGGTGTTTTCTCACTCTGGGCTTCAGTATATTCGTGTTTAAATATGTATGATTAGTGCAATTACTCAATAAAAACTCTTGGATAATAAGGCAAGTTTCAATTTTTCTGAAGCATGGGGAAATGGATTTTAGTGATTTTTGTAGCAGGCTAGTTAAGTACTCTTCCACAGAACTACATTGCCAGTCCCTGCTTTCACTCTTAGGGCAAAGATTCTCACAATGATACCCAGGTTGGAATTTTTAAATTATTTACTTTCCGTCTTTTGTAGAAATTACACTTCTAACTACAGAAGCTCTTATGTTTATAAATACAGAAACTGGATTTTGTACTATTAAAGAAAGAAAAGACCACTGCAATAACCTCATCTGATTCTTTTCCATTTGAGATAACACAGTCAGGATCCATCTAGTAAATGAACTCACTCACAGGTTCTCTGGCAACTTCAAGGGCCTGCCATTTGTGTGTTTGATTGTGTATGTATGTGTGTGTGTGTGTGTATGTATGACAATCTTGCCTTGCTATCTTACTACTATTGAAAGTTCTTCGTGTATAGGTTACTTCTTTATTTCTCACAAAATCATGAATATTTTTAGAATGACAATTCTAAAAGCAACTCCTGCATTTTGCAGACCCTTAGTCTGATAAGAAGAGGAGTTGAATGAATGAGAGAAATTAAATCATTTTATTTATCCCACTTCTCTCATGATTTCCCTAAATTTTCTAGATGGCAACTAAAATCACTGATGATCTGCATGTGTCTCTTAAATGATGTTTAGAAAAAAAAAGATAACTTTTTAAATCACCTGCATTTGTACATTGCTGGACCAAATTAAAAATAGTCCTAGAGACAGTAACTGCCTTGCTTTTTCCTCAATGGCTACTTTTCTAGAATATTTAGAACCTCCTAAGTAACCCTCCTAGTTATTGACCCATGTCAGGAAATAATTTATTTTACCACATTTATAATGAACAAGTTTGACCATTGGCTCAAACTTGCTTTTCACTGCCCATGTACATTCAAGTAATCTCTGATATTGATGTAAATCATTATATGATAGCTTTACTCTAAATATTGTCAGATTTGCTAGGAAATAATCCACTCACCTACCTTGTTCAACACAGGATGGTAATCCCTGCATCCCCTTTGCTGATTTCCAGAGACAGAGCTTCTAAGGAGTAGCACAACTGTGGCCATTTGACAATAGTTGTCTGGATATTTTCCTGGGCCCTTAGGTCTTTTCATTAAGCTTTGAAAAATATGTGTGAGGGGTCATAATAAGAGCCCACACCAAATCCATTTACTTCACTACATAAATGGGGGATTCTTTCATTTTGAGGCAACTTATTTTAGAAGGTATGCAGAGAAAATTTGCTACTGGGTCCTTGCTCAGTCATCTCCATGAAAGTCAAAGTTAACAAATAAGGTGTACATGGCTGAGCTTGCCTCTGTGACCTTCTTCAACCTCATCTTGTTCCTTATTTAGTCCCGAATAAGGCCATGCCTACAGAATATATTGCTCTCAGGATGCCCTTCCTGAAAATTATCATGCCAGGAAGGCAGCTGTGGAGGAGAAGTCAGAGAATCAAGAGATCTAGGCTCAAACCCTGATATGGATGATTTCTGATAGTGTCACCTTGTCATTCTGTGTCTATTTATTCATTTCCTGGGTGGACATGATGCCTATTTCAGGGCAAATGTAAATGTTAAACATGCACTGATAAAACAGTGGGATCTCTCATTATTATTAATTTAATAGGCTGTGGTTGGGAGAAAACATACTTAGAACTCTTGAACTCAAGGATGATGTTTATCTAACTTGGGAAGCTTATTAAAATACAGAATCAAGACATTAGCCTCAAGAGTCAGAATCTGTAGGAGTGAGGATAAGAATTTACATTTTGAACATGAGCTCCAGGTGATTCTGATGCAGGTGGTTCATGATCCCTACTTGGGCTAAAATGTCATGCAGAGGAAAATGAGCAGCAAGCAGGCTTTGCAAATATTTGTTGATTCATTGATTGACTCATTGGGGACCCCAGCTTTCACCTGTAGGGAAGCTTGAATGTAGACATCCCTGAAGTAATCAAGAAATCTCTCATTATGTTTAATTGCATCCTTGCCTGTAACAAACAGAGCAAGCACCTCTTAGGAGAGACATCGATGTGCAACCCTGTCAGAAACACTCTTTAGATATTTGTAGAGAATAGTTATGTCATGTCATCTTTTCATAAAATGTTTCTTATAGGCTGTTATTTGAAATTTCTGCTAAGACTCAATAAATATTATTTAATGAATAAAATCCCAATAAAACAGGAATGTCGATCGAAGTATATCAATAGTCAATGGGGCGGAGAGGTCCTAGATACGTTGGTGACATGATGATGAGTTAAGCCTCTTACTGTCAGCCGTCTATGTCAATATTCTATGTGATATGGATTATAATCCATTCTGTAATGGTTGAGTGCTTATCATTTTCCTGGTACTCTCCTGGGTACTGTAGGGAGTGGAAAGCTACCCTGACCTAAATGCCCTGTCTTATTATTAAAGCAATTCACTATCTTTTGGGGAAAAAAACATAAAGCAGAAAGTCAGTATATAGTCACTAAAAATGAAATAAGAATTATTGTTCCTATTTTATTAAGGTGGAATTTTAGACTTGGATATGATAACTTACATAAGACATAAGAATATATAAAAAGCTTAGATTTCAACTTGGAATTTTAATTAATTTCATTAATAAGTATCTATTGAAGCCTTACCTAATGTAATGTGCTAGTACAGTACTACACACTTGCTCGATATCCAGAAGCAAGAGACCTTTCTGCCCGTTCCATGACAAACATTATGTTAAAGAGCCAGAATAGAACTGGTGCTCTGTAGAATGGCTATTTCTCCTCTCTCCTTACAGAAGTGACTGACTGGATTGCAGGCACCCTAGGAAATCCATGATGAGAGTTTAGATACAGAAAGCTTAGGTAAGGGAAAATTTCATTCATCCACAGGGTTGAAGCAAATAGCTACAGAAAGTAAATGGGAACAAACTCATCTCTTGGGAAGCCAGCAACTAGGGACACCCCAACCCCCAAAGACAGATAACCTGTCTGGGAGCTGTAATTAAATTTGCACAATTATATTTCCAACAGTCAAATGCTAGGGCTATGAAGGAAAGAAACATATGCCTGTTGCCCCCACCTACCTTAAATGTTGAATTATCTTACAGTTGATAGTTCTCTAGATTCCTCGACCTTTAAATGCCGAACACTACATGCCTGTTGAATTTTAATCAATTTATTTTTTCAACTGGAAATGTCAGACTTCTGTATGGAATTACTCAGTGCTGCTGATGTGACAAAGATTCAAAGTTCAGTGTCTGAAGTCATGGAATAGCAGCAGAGCCAGTATGCAACAGGAAACATAATTTGCAGGCAGCCAAATAAGGAAGGAAGAAGACATCTATTTTTTATTAGCTTTCACTTAGAGGTTGGGAAGAACCAAATTCATTTTGTCTTCTGTTTTGCAGATTACACAGTACTTGTCAGAACTGCTAATGACTGAAACAAGGTTATTAAGAAACCTGAAGAGTGATGATGAGATCTTATGCATAAAAAGCCTACTGTGTGTCTTAAAGTGTGACTTCTTAATTTTTAACATATATGCATAGAACATAGTTTCTACTTGTTAACATATATGCATAGAATATAGTTTCTATGAAACGTGGTTTCATAAAGAAATTTTTTCATTGAAGTGTATCATCTACTTAAATCTACCCCACCATCTTACTCACTCATGTCTCTCCTTCTACTAGTTTGCTTGCTTTGTCAAATACTCCTCCGGCTTTCAGGTCATATACTCAGGTTTTCGCTGATATCTCTCTCTCTCTCTCTCTCTCTCTCTCTCTCTCTCTCTCTCTCTCTCTCTCTCTCTCTCTCTGTGTGTGTGTGTGTGTGTGTGTATGTGTGTGTATAATATAGAAATCAGGCCATGCACGTGTACACACACACACACACACACACACACACATACATGATGAATGTATGAGAAGAGACATGAAACATTTTTCTTTCTGAGTCTGACAGATTTCATTTAACATGATGATCTGCAGCCCCGTCCCATTTCTTTCAAGTGATATAATTTTATTCTTGTTTGTGACAGAAAAAAATCTATAGAGTATGTTTATAATGTTTTCTTAGTCTGTTCTTCTGTTAATAGATACATAGATTGATTCCTCAATTTGACTGTCATGAACAATGCTGCAATGAATTCCACTCCTCATTTAAACTATATTGTGTAATAAAGGAGAGGATTCAATCGCATCGCCTACAAAGCAGGAAGCCCTCTCATATCCGCATAGCATGAGGGGAACAGCGTTTAACCATGAACTTGGCACTAACATGCATGTTCTTGCCATTATCACAACTTCATAGAAGTAGATAAATGTCCCTTTACTTAGTTCTTCAAGTTGAAAACAGCCTCACACATGTTTAAGACGAACATAGCAGGCTGGTATCTGATGCAGAACTTGTGTTCATTTGTGTCTTAATTGAAGTGGGCATTTTGTGTGTGTATACACCTTTTTTATTGTGGCAAATAATTTCTATAGTGCTTACGGTCTACTAAACAGAAAACAAACAAACAAACAAAATAATCCTGGAACAAAATGAAGGAGAAGACATAAAGCTTGTCTGGTTGTTAGGCTAACCACCAGGAAAGGGTCTCAGCAAATAATATGGACTCAGTGGCTGTTTGCTGAAATTTTCTTGGTATGATTTTTTTCTCTTTGTCCCTTTTGCATTTTATTTCACAATCTCTCCCGCACTCTCCTCTATGCTCTCTATTGAGCATTTAACTCTCCTTCGTTTACTGACGACCGTTTTTGCTTTCCTGGCTGTCTAAAGTGAGCTAACATTTATGGCACAGCGTGGGTCCTACGCTGATTTTGGACAGGTTGGACTCCACTGTCCTCAATTTGGTTCACCTGATCAGAAAAGCCCACTTGATCAAGTTCACAGGCCCAAACTTCCTGCATCTGCCTGTGTGCCTACGCCCTGTCCATGAAGCCGTCTGTCTGGCAGGTCACCAGTCAATACACCCCAAGCAGGAGTGAACTTCTCCAGGGATGTTCCTGTCCTATAACTGAGATGTTTACCAAAGAGGGCAGGCCTTACTTAAGCAGCTCACAGCAGACAAGCTCAGACACAGTGAATCTTGCCATTGTTTCCTGTAATGAGGGAAACTTCAGGTTCCACAACCATCTACCCAGTTTCTCCTGTTGCCATTTGCGCTACTTCTTATCCTCATCAAGTAGGGAGCTCAAACAGACAATTTGTGTGTGTGTGTGTGTGTGTGTGTGTGTGTTACATTAGCTTTAGTAGCTTCAGTAGATGATGTCCATCAGAAAGCTCAGACTATGGCCATCTTCTCTTAGTAATTTGATGGGATTCCAAGATCCTTAGCTAAGTATGTTTAATATCTGAATCTTAAATACTATTTCATATGTTCAAAAACTAGTGTGTAGCTGTATAAACCTCTCATCTTTAGTTCTGAAATTATCTCTGATTTGTGTTTTCTGATTGGTGGGATTTTTACATGCTTTATACAATGCTAGGCCCTCTGGCCCCAGCATTTACATTTTAAAATGTTACCTTCTCTAGGAAGGTGATTTCAGTCTGTGGCCGGTCATTTGTGTCCTCTGAGTTCCTGTAGCATGCTTTCTGGATTCAAATCCAATGTAAATACTTTGTAGACTTTGGATTCCTTCAATTTAACATTTTTCATTCATAGTCATTTTCATCGACTAAGAATCAGTAAATATTTCTTTAATGAGCAGATTGAGTGAATGGATGAGCAATGATCAAATAAAGATGGAATATAGTATGACAGAAAGAGGATGGACTTTGGAAGCAGGTTTAAGATTTTATGTTCAAATTTTAGATTTTGACTTATTATACTTATATAGAGGTGTATATATATATATATTTATGATATATGTATACATATGACAAGAGTCATCTACACTGCTAGATTGTTAGGATGATTAATGAAAATGAATCTCAGAGCTTGAGCCTATGGTTTGATTTTTTTGTTGTTGTCATGTTTCTCATGTTCAGGAGATCCCAAGTCTCACTATTTCATCTCTAGTTAGTCAGCATCATTCCAGGACCCATCTAAGGTGTGAGAATTAGTGTTTCCAGAGGAAAACCCTGGGATATGAACTCTTTCCATCAGCAGTCCCTGCCAAGCAAAGCAAAATCACTTTTATATCTCTAGCAACAACCTCCTTTAGAATCTCAGAAGATCCAGTCTGCTGGGCAACACTTATCTAAGATTGAGAGTAAAATACAAAGAATCACACTTTCCTCAGGCTTATTTTGAAGTAAAGGCAATCAATGATGACTCAAGAGAGCAATTAAAATGTGTATTTCCAGACCTGAGAATATTGACACATGCCTGTGATCTTAGCAATCAGGAGGGAGAGCAGGCCAGACAGGGCTACATAGTGAGACCTCTCTCTCTCTCCATATATACATGTATGTATATCATATATTAACAAGATATTTTATATATTAACACAATATTATATATATATATTTCTTACTTTCTTGGTAGTATCTTAATAAAAACCATTTTTCCATAGAGCAGGGATTTAGTCTGTTTCCTTGTCCTCAGAAGTCACAACAGAGCTTGACACACAGGTGTTTCCTAAATATACTTTGAATTAGGGTGACAGGAATAATTTTCCAGCACCTGCACACCAAGGACTGGATCCTTTCTGGATGTCAATGGTTTTTTCTGGCTCAGCCTTTACCACAAAACGACAGCATGGAAGAGTCATACAGGCAACACAGTATGGTCTGCCCACCTCCAAACCTCCTTGCTGATTCAAACCTCCAAGGTTCTATGACCTTTACTTTCCCAGTTAGAAATTTCATCAAGTTTTCTAAGCACGTGCTTTGCTTTCAGTGTCTATATGCAAAGAAAGTAAATGTTCAAATGGCTATCATTTAAGAGGGAGACCTAGGAAATTTCTGGTGAAAACCCAAAAAGTGGTCTTGATTTTTGTTTTCTTGTATAATCTCAACTGGAAGAGAAGTAGAAATAACTTATGTGAGTAACTGTTAAATTTATTTTGAAAAACATTACAATCAATAGAAAATTTGAAAAAAAAACAGTATGATAGATATCTTTGTCTATTCATATCAGGGATCATACCTGAATTTTATGCATACCACCCTGTTACCTGCCATGGATAATAGACTAAAGCTCTGAAACTGTAAGCCAGCATCAATTAAATGTTTTTCTTTATAAGAGTTGCCAGGTTGTTATATCTCTTCTCAGCACTAACACAACCTCTTAAACTTTTTTTACTCTCCAAAATAAGAACACACCCCAGATAGCCTGTGAGATCAGAATCAAACACTAATTACATGAATATGAAATGGAGAGAGAGAGAGAGAGAGAGAGAGAATGAGCTTCTGAAACTTCCAAATTTGTATGAAACCCAATAATTTTCAGGTGAGTTGAGATCATAAACAATATAGCTTTATGTCACTAGTATTTTTATACGGCACAGTTATACCTAACATTCCCATGAGCCTGTTGCTTCTGGCAGCAACTATGCTTGTTCCTGGTGATGTTCATTCACATCAAAGGAACTACCTGAGTCTTTTATATGTGAAGTATTCAGTCAGTGAGAAGTTACTGTGTGGGGAGATCCAAGATGGCTGCCACGAGAGAACACTGTGTCTGAGGTGTAGGAGAGCAGAAACAACGCAGCGGACCAGGAGACTGAACTCTGGGACCTAAAATGCCAGCATTGTGAGTGCCACGTGAGCAGAACTCCTACGGTGAGAAAATCAAGTGGGCAAACCCTAGGGACACCCAGTTATTACCTGGAGAAATTTCCCGGTGACCAGCGGCACACAGCTCTGATCTAGACGAACGGCCTTGCTGGGTGCCCTCACCTGCCATTGTAGACTGGATCACACAGTCTCGCGGGCAGTCTCCGGAGGAGCCAGGTGCCTTTTTCGCTGAACTGCACCCTGCTAGCTCGCACTGCACCCGGGTTCTGCTTCAACCCGCGGGTGTGCTGCTGGCTCAGACCAATCATCGGAACCACACCCGACTGAGTGGATTGGGGGACCATTTTGACCAGTCAGCACACTGTGGGGGCACAAGCTGAACGGGTCCGCCAGCAAAAATTCAGTCAGTGTGTGAGTCCACTGGCGGGTCTGGGAGGAACCCTAGTTCTGCCTCAACCCACAGGTGTGCGGCAGGCACGAACCAATCACCGGAACCACCACAGACTGAGTGGATTGGGGGACTATTTTGACCAGTCCGCACACAGCCGGGGCGGGAACCAAACACTTCCACCAGCAAAAACTCAGTCAGTGTGTGAGTCCACCAGGGATCTGGGAAGAACCCGAGTTCTGTCTCAACCCACGGCTGAGAGGATCCTGGGACCATCTTGACCAGACCGCACACTGAGGGCGAAAGCTGCATGCATCTGCCAGCATAAACCCCAGTTCGGGAGTCTGTCCACGGGCCAGACAGAGAAGGCCTCGGGCACCATTTCAGACAGCCCTGCATACAGCGGATGCACACCAACCCAACCCCACTGTGTGTGCCCCAAATATCATCTCATACCGTGGTGCACAGCCCCTGGCACAGAAGGAGGCGCCAAATCTCCATTCCAGGGGAGAGCCCTTAGCAGCAAGCCCAGGGCAGAGTCCACAGTCCCCAGCTGACATCTCAAACCTGGACACTCAGACTCTAGCACAGAGTGAGGAGTAAAGACACCAGACCAGAGGGGTGACCAACCTGCAGTGCTCATAGCTTCTAGCACAGAGCACGAAGCTGGGCACACAGAGCACACAACAGAGATCAACTAGACAAAACACACACCGCAAACCACTGGAAATCCCTGATCTTCTTGAAGAATACTCCTGACACAAGAGATCTACAGATTCAGACTGAAGTACAGCCTTAAAGCACAAACAGCTCCCTGATTATATATAAACAAATGCCCAGAAATCGGCGAAAGAACTCACACAACAAAAATCAGGACACCACGGCCCAACCGGAAACACCCAAAAGCAGTGGAGTTTTTAATTCAGCAGCGACACAGGAAAATTATA
>JAQQSO010005339.1:0-12130 GCA_028658305.1 Pachyuromys duprasi
GGAGGGGGCGGGGAAGAAGGAGATGAGGGAGGGAGTGGGAGGGTAGGAGGGAATGGGGGAGGGGGCTACGCCTGGGATTCAAAGTACCTAACCTGTGACTGAGATAAAAATAAATAAATTAAAAAAAAAAACAAGACCTCATCTTACTCATCTTCATAAAGCTCCTGCAGAGCCAAGGATTCTGTTAATTTACTAAACACCTGCTGATTGTCAATAGGCAGCATAAGGGTTAGATTAGCAATAAGTCAATACTTGGTGTAGAAACTAGTATTAATTTCATTATATGGTTGAGGGTGAGAAACTCACCAAAAATTATTGCGGTGTGTTGGTATGTATGATATTCTTGTGGAATGTATACAATTTATCCTTGTTCATTCAAATGCTCATTTCTCTTCCCCACTATCTGATTTCAATTCAGATAGTCTAAGCATCACCTGTCTCAAGTTTTTGTAAACATGCCACCATTTGTTCTCTGTATTTTAAATAAAACAACCAGCCAATGCTGAGCAATGGAGAGAATAGGGTAGGACATCCTGGTCTGGAGGGGAGAAGAAGGAATCGAGTGGGAGGAGTCGGAGAGAAGAGATCTTTAGGAGAAGACATGGAACCATGAGGAGAGATGAACCGGACCTAAGATATAACTAAAAGCAAGTATATTGTGGGAAATCTGAAAGGGAGGAAACTATGTGGGCTTGGAGGTTTAGGATGGAGTAACTATTGCCCAGTATTGTGCTCTAGGTTTACTAAATAAATCCTAGTCTCTGTGTGGTGATTTGGGTATACAACTGGTTTAGGAATAACAACTGTTTAACTAAAAGATAAATCAATAATAAATATTAATAATCAACAACAGTGGTGGAACTAGAAATCTAATTTAGTTTCAAAGGCAAATACAGTCATAAAACCAGACAAGAGAAACAGGATCTTCATGAATACCGTGATACCCATATATTGAGGACATCATCAGAATCTGGGGAATAAAGTTTGGATATTTGGAGTATGAATTTTGAAATGTCTAGCATTTTTTTCTTCTCATGACTGATTGTGTTTACTTCTGAGTTTAACACATTGGTGTGGTGTTCTGTCTTTTTGGTGCATTATCCAGATTTGCTGGTTGTTCTGAAAAACACTGTATGCTCTTCAGTTGAGTCACCTGAAAGCTTTAGACTAGGCAGCATTACTTGAGCAATTCAATCACTAGACCAAGGAATGGCTGGTCAGGAAACCTTGGCATCCAGTGACATTTATGAGCATACTCTGGGAACATCACCACAAAACCCCTTTAATGAGAACAAGAGACCATTTGTTCTTGTCCATTAAACACTTTGTGTAATATATATTTATGGTAGGTTAATGTATCATCTTTTATTTTCAGAGGACAGAGTAGACATGGCTCATGTTTATTGCATGTACCACATGGAAGAGAAAATGACTCCATCAGGGCATCACCATCTTGAATACTTGGAATCCAGGCTAATTTTTTGAAGGTATTAGCTATTGTGCCATGTTGCCTATTGGAAAGGATATTAAATTTAAATTTTTCAGTAGTGTAATGTCTTAGAAAGTGATTTTTCCTCTCTTGTATAAAATAGGGCATGGTAGATAAAGTTAGATAAATTTTTTCTTGATTAAAAATTCTGAATTTATGCTGGCCATGATGAGATATAAAGATTCAAGAACGTTCAGTTTATGAACATCTGTATAAGCTGTGAACAGAAGTTTCTTATGAAAATTCTTGAGTTCTAGGAAGAAACAGTGAATATGTGAAATAACATCTTCAGTACTTAAATTGTAAATAGTAAGTCAATTAGATACCATTTTCAAGACAGAGTTCTTGAGGCTATTTGACAAAGTCAAGAAAGTCAAGGCCAGTTGATCGTACTGTTTTAGTAACAGAGTTAGGTGGCACCTCTAGGCTTAGATTTTTCACTAAACCTATTTTATTTAGGGTTCTTAAGCACATTTACTTCCCTTCTACCCCACCCCTTGCCCTGCAAACCTTAGGTAGGAGATTAGTAGGGATAAGGGCTGTAGACCTCTCTCATCTACTTCCTGCTGATTAGGGTGAATGGATCCTTAGGGGATTACCAGACTTAGTTGTCAGGATACCAGTAGTCTAGTCAAAAGTCAACAGGAAGCAGTGAAAGCCTAAATGAAACATCACATGAAAAAAATTCAGTCTTTTTAAAAATGTAGTGGGAGGGTGGGAGGGAATGGGGGAGGGGGCTACGCCTGGGATTCAAAGTACCCAACCTGTGATTGAGAGAAAAATAAATAAATTAATAAAAAAATGTAATTTATTTATTTTTATATTAATCACAGATTATGTACTTTGTATCCCAGTCGTAGCCCCCTCCCTCATTCCCTCCTACTCTCCCCAACCCTCCCTTCTCTCCTCCCTGCCCCCCTACAAGTCCACTGATGGGGGACGACCTCCTCTCCTTCCATCCAACCCTAGCTTATCATATCTCTTCAGGGCTGGCTGCAATGTTCTCTTCTGGGATCTAGTTAGGCTGTTCCTCCCGGGGAGCAGGGAGGGGAAGGGTCAAAGAGCCAGCCATTGAGTTCATGACAGAAATAGTCCCTGTTCCACTTACTAGGGCACCCACTTGGATACTGAGCTACCATGGGCCACATCTGAGCAGGGGTTCTAGGTTATATCCATATATAGTCCTTGGTTGGAGAAGTAGTCTCCTAAAAGACCCCTGTGCCCTGCTCAGTTTGGTCTTTGGGGAGCTCTTGTTCTCGCCAAGTCTTACTAACTCCCCTTTTTTCATATGATTCCCTGCCCTCTGCCAAAGGCTTCGTTGTGAGTCTTATTATCTACTTTGATACATTGCTAGGTAGAGTCTTTCAGAGGCCCTCTTTGGTAGGCTCCTGTCCTGCTGCTTGTTTTCTCCTACATTCAACGTCCATCCCATTTGTCCATCTAAGCGAGGATTGATCATCCCACCCTGGGTCCTCCTTCTTGTTTATCTTCCCTAAGTGTATAGATTTCAGCATGACCATCCTATCCTATAGGTCTATATAAGTAAGTATATACCATATGTTTCTTTCTGCTTTTGGGATACCTCACTCAGGATGATGGTTTCCAGGTCCCTTGCCTGCGAATTTCATGATTTCCTCCTTTTTAATTGCTGAGTAGTATTCCATTGTGTAAAAGTACCATAATTTCTGTATCCATTCCTCAACTGTGGGACATCTGGATTTTTTCCAGGTTCTGGCTATTACAAATAAAGCAGCTAGGAACATAGTTGAGCAAATGTCCTTGTTGTGTACTTGAGCATCTTTTGGATATATGCCTAAGAGTGTTATAGCTGGGTCTTGAGGAATCACTATTCCTAATTGTTTAAGAAAGCTCCAAATTGATTTCCAGAGTGGTTGTACAAGTTTGCATTCCCACCAGCAATGGAGGAGGGTACCCCCTTCTCTACAACCTCTCCAGCATGTGTTATCACTTGAGTTTTTGATCTTAACCACTCTGGTGGGTGTAAGGTAAAATCTCAGGGTCGTTTTGATTTGCATCTCCCTGATGGCTAAGGATGTTGTGTTTTTCTGCCATTCTATAATCCTCTATAGAGAGTTCTCTTTTTAGCTCCATACCCCATTTTTTACTTGGATTACTTGATTTGTTGCTTTTAAACTTCTTGAGTTCTTTATATATACTGAATATTAGCCCTCTGTCAGATGTAAGATTGGTAAAGATCCTTTCCCAGTCTGTACAGATATCATCCACCATGCCCAAGTAGGCTTAATCCCAGGCATGCAAGGGTGGTTCAATATACGGAAATCTATCAACATGATCCATCATATAAACAAACTGAAGGAGGAAAACCACATGATCATCTCCCTAGATGCCAAAAAGGCATTTGACAAAATCCAACACCCATTCATGTTTAAAGTCTTGGAGAGGTCAGGGATACAAGGCACATACCTAAACTTAGTAAACGCAATATGCAGCAAGCCTATAGCTAACATCAAACTCAATGGAGAGAAACTTAAATTAATCCCACTGAAATCAGGGACAAGGCAAGGCTGCCCACTATCTCCATATCTCTTCAACATAGTACTTGAAGTCCTAGCTAAAGCAATAAGACAACTAACGGAGATCAAAGGGATACAAATTGGAAAGGAAGAAGTCAAAGTTTCACTATTTGCAGACAATATGATAATATACATGAGTGACCCCAAAAATTCAACCAGAGAACTCCTTCAACTGATAAACATCTTCAGTAAAGCGGTTGGATACAAAATCAACTCAAAAAAATCAGAAGCCCTTCTGTACACCAAAGACAAAAGGGCCGAGAAGGAAATTAGGGAAACAACACCCTTCACAATAGGCACGAATAACATAAAGTACCTTGGGGTGACTTTAACCAAGCAAGTGAAAGACCTATATGAAAAAAACTTCAAATCTCTGAAGAAAGAAGTTGAAGAAGATATCAGAAGATAGAAAGAACCCCCATGCTCATGGATTGTTAAGATTAACATAGTGAAAATAGCCATACTGCCAAAAGCAATCTACAGATTGAACGCAATTCCCATCAAAGTAGCAACACAATTCTTTACAGATCTTGAACGAAAAATACTCAACTTCATATGGAGAAACAAAAAACCCAGAATCTCCAAAACAATCCTCTACAACAACAGATCATCTGGAGGTATCTCCATCCCTGACCTCAAGCTGTACTATAGAGCAATAGTAATAAAAACTGTATGGTATTGGCATAGAAACAGAATTGTGGATCAATGGAACCGAATTGAAGACCCAGAAATGTACCCACACACCTATGGAAACCTGATTTTTGACAAAGAAGCCAAAACCATTCAATGGAAAAAAGACAGCATCTTCAACCAATGGTGCTGGTCCAACTGGATATCTGTATGCAGAAAAATGAAAATAGATCCATATTTATCACCTTGCACAAAACTAAAGTCCAAGTGGATGAAAGACCTCAACATAAAACCAGACACACTGAATCAGTTAGAAGAAAAGGTGGGGAAGACCCTTGAACTCATTGGCACAGGAGACAACTTCCTGAACAGAACACCAACAGCACAGGCTCTAAGAACAACAATCAATAAATGGGACCTCATGAAACTGAAACGCTTCTGTAAAGCAAAAGATACTGTCATCAATACAAAATTCAGTCTTTAAGGAAACCAGAAATTTCCACTGCAAATGATGCTGGACATGCATGCAAAACTATGTAGCTTTTAAAATGGTTATTCATTTAATCTCAAATGTCTCTTCAAATTCCACATGTTAGAAGGCTTAGTCACTAGATCATAGTACTACTGAGAGATGGTGTTGCTTTTAGAACCCAGGGGAAAAGTAAGTCACTAGGCTTAAGTCTTTGAGTGATTATTGAGATCTCTGTTTCCTTGTCTGTCTGATTCTTGGCTACCTTGACATGAGTACAAACCCTAACCATGAGGCTATCTCACACATTTCCAAGAATAATATCACTAACTGAACATTTAGTAAAGCATCTGAAACCAAGAGTCATAAAAATCAGTCCACTTTAACATGTTTTGAAGGATTTAGAATGTGTTGAAATAGAAGTAAAAAAAATCAACTTAAATCATATAAAAAGTTTGGGAATTCATTTAAAATGCTATTTACCATTCCCCCAAACTATTTATTTTAAAAAGTAGCTGTACATATGTATACCCAAGTGTATAAGTGTGTAGTTTAATATGCAAACACACTTTAAATATTTCTCAGCATAATTTGGATACAATGGAATAAAGAGAACCATTCCTATGATTGTATACACTGTGGAATAATGTATACAAATGGAATCATAGGCAAATGGGAAAAGGGAGTTCTTTAGGGAGGAGGGAGAATGGTAAAGGGGCATGGCAGGATTTAAGTGATCTGGTGGGTGAAATGGAGATGGGAGTCTTTGTCAAAGGGGGGAGATAAATGTAGAAGGAGAGAGGTGGGTAAAATGATTATAGGATATCCAAAAAGTCACAAGAAATCACACCATTCACTACTTACCTAAACATTTCTGTAAGGTACATAATGTCACTGAATTTTTTTCATTTCAGCTATGACACTCCTTCCAAGAACTAAAGACTACTTTATAAAATCCCCAATACTATACCTGAAATGCCCTCTTTCGAGTTTGGTGGTCAGGAGAATTGTCTGAGATACTCTAAAACCATACAGCCTAATGCTATTGTCCTTGGTTACCCCAGAGGCGGAAAGTAAGTGCCTATTGCTGAAGACACTGTGTACTTTCATAAACTGCACCCAGAGATCCCCATGCTAGAAATGCCCTGAATGCCCTCTCCCTGAAGACTAGCTTTATATGGTACCAGAAAGAACCATGCAAGCTTCCAGAGAAGAGGAACAATTAATAGTCTTACCAAACTCTGATGACTGTGAACCACATCAAGGACCAGCGTAACATGATAATCCTAAGGATGCAGATGTTATAGTAACCAAGTGAGATTTAAAACCCAGGGGCTCAACAAGAAGGAAAGGGTGCCTGGTACTTGAAACCTAGCTGACTACTTAGTATTAGTGAAATCATCGTCACTGGAGGATGTAGGAGGATCTACAGCCACTAATTTGCTAAATGAACATAATCCCTAACAGTGATCTGTAAACATCTGTCCTTATATCCACCTATGCTTCTCTTACCTAATGTCCACTCAAGTGGAGATTAGTGAAGATTAGCTTGTTCCCAGAAGTTTGATTAGAGACAGGGTGTCCTAGTTTGCTTTTTGATACTGTGATGAAACATTCTGGATTAAAGCAGTTTGAGAAGGAAAGGATTTATTTAGTTTACAAATCCTGATCATAGTCCATCGCAGAGGGAAGTTAGGGCAGGAACTCAAGTTAAAACTCTGGAGGCTGGCACTGAAATAGAGACCATAGAGGAAAGATACTTGCTGGATTGTTCCCCATGGCCTGCTCAGCCAACGTTCCAATACAACCTAGGACCATCTGTTTGGGGTGACACCACCCCTGTGAGCTGAGTCCTTCAATGCCAACCATTTACCAATAAAAATGCTCCTCCTGAATGTACTTACTTCTTCAAGTAGGTTTAATGCTTTCCACATCACTCTATAATTGTGTCAAGTTGACAAAAACACTAAGGAGAACACAAAGCATCTAGTGAGACACTTGCCTAGCACAGCAAAGCTGCTTTCTCTTTCAGGCCCTTTCTTGTGGTGGGGTCTCATGCTGATTCTGCCTACTTACTAAGTTTTTATTTCACTGTGAGATATACCTGAGCCTCTAATTGTTGATCTATATAGTACTTGTATAATTAATATTTTAAAAACATACCAAACAGCTTTCCAGAGTGGCTAGACTAGTTTACATCCAGATTAGCAGTATATACAGTTTCTCTGCACACCTTTTAACATTTAGAATGTACGTAGGTATGTATATATATATATAGTGTGTGTTTATATTAATTTATTTTTGTAATCTGATAACTGTGATATTTAATTTTTATTTTAATTTTCATGTATGTGTATTTATAGTTAAATACTATCTATTCATCTTACATGTATAGTGTTTAGGGATTTAAATGCTATATTAATCTATACTTATTTAATCATGAATTCATCAAACATTACTTGAGCACATTCATGTGTCTAAGTTTTCTATTTGGTTCCATCGTCTTCATTTTCCAAAATCAATGTTATTAAGTTTTTCTTTAATATTGTTTAGAGTCAGTTCTCTCCATTCTACTTTGTCAAGGTTATTTAGCTATTTTAAGACCCTAAATTTAGAAATTTAATTATAAAATGGCCTATGCCTACAAAACACCTTGCTGTGACTTTGATAAGACTAGCATTACATCATTTCAGAGTACTGTAGGAAAATCTTCTCATTGGATCTTCAAAACTATAGAAATTTTATGTCTGCTTTTGTGAGGTGTTTTTTTTTCATTCCTTTCATCAGTATTTCCTGATTTCCAACCTACAGACCCTTTGCTTACTTGCTTAGTCTGTACCCAAGTAATTCATTGCCTAGAGCTTTATTATAGAGTTATGATCTTAACCTTGTTATCTATATGTGAATTGTTGGAACACAGATATATAATCAATTTGTATATGTTCTGTGGCCTACAGGGATTTGTTCATTACTTTCAGGAATTTTCTATAGACGTCTTAGCTTTAAAATTAGTATACAAAGTAATTGATTTAATTGAGGCATTTTTATACATTGTAGTCAGTTGTTTCTTCTTCCCTTGCTTCTTTGCACCACTTTCCTGTTCTTTCACTCACATCTTTCTGCCCTAGTTATTTTCCGCTCTCATGTCACATGTATTCTACCACCTTCTCCTCCTTCTTTAATCCAGTTTCTAGTTTTATGACAACCAAGCAGTGAAAGTTTTGGTTTCTTTTATGTGTGTGTGTATTTTCTTCTTCTGTCCTACATGTGGGATGTGAAAAATGTTTTTAGTTCATCCTCAGTTGAAAACTGACACACTCACTTAGAAAGACAAATGGGATGGACATTGGATGTAGGAGAAAACAAGTAGCAGGACAAGAGCCTACCACAGAGGGCCTCGGAAAGACTCTACCTAGCAGTGTATCAAAGCAAATGTTAAGACACATAATCAACCTTTTGGCAAAGTGCAGGGAATCATATGAAAGAAGGGGGAGTTAGTATGACCTGGAGAGGACAGGAGCTCTGCAAGGACCAGATATAGCAGGGCACAGTGGTCTTTTATGAGACTGTTTCTCCAACCAAGGACCATATATGGATATAACCTAGAACCCCTGCTTGAATGTAGGAAATGGTAGCTCAATATCCAAGCGGGTACACTAGTAAGGGGAACAGGGACTATTTGGGACATGAACACAATGACTGGCTCTTCAACCCCCTCGCCCCATGAAGGAAGAGCAGCCTTCCTAGGCCACAGAAGAGGACATTGCAGCCAGTCCTGAAGAGACCTGATAAGCTAGAATTAGAAGGAAGGGGAGGAGGACCTCCCCTATCAGTGGACTTGGAAAGGGGCAGGGAAGAGATGAGGGAGGGATGGGAAGGATAGGGAGGGAATGCGGGAAGGGGCTACGGCTGGGATACAAAGTACATAACCTGCGATTAATATAAAATAAAAATGTAAAAAAAAAGAAAACTGACATGCAAGAGGGCATATGATGTTGGTCAGCTGAAAACTGACATATGTGAGGGCATGTGATGTTTTGCTGGAAGCTGTCTTGTGCAAGGGTTGTAGTTTTTAAACAGCTGTGTGTGGACTTTGAGAACCGATAATAGAAGCCCAGGAAAGGGAGAAAATGCTTTTAGATCGCTATGTTTTGTTTTGGTGGTCTTCGTTTTGCAACACTTCACTTCTCAAGGAGAAATGCTCCAGAGAACTTCTGGCACTCATGACTGAGTCTTGCTGCTTTTGCTGACTAGGACGGGTTTGGCGGATTCTTGCTTTTTCTGCTGAATCATGCTGCCACTGTTGATTTGTGTTGCTGTTTGCTCTTTGCTATTTGACTGGACTCCTGGTATTTGGACAATGAAGAGTGGAATCATCCCAAGGAACTGTATCTAAAAAGGTCCACAATCCCCTTTTTCTAGTCACCTTCTTTCTCCCCTTCCTCTGGTTAGCCGGAGGTAGAAGCATTAAAAAACCCAAAAGAAAGTAGGTTTTTTGAAAATCTAAGCCTACACACATAAATAAAAATTTAGATAGGTTCCACATATGAAAGAGAGCATGAGTGTTTGCCATTATCCTTGGTTACCTCATTTAAAATACTGTTTCCCAGACTCATTCATTTAAATGAACATTTCATAATTTCATGTTTTTTTGCTGAGGCTGAGTAAAATTCTGTTGTGTCTATGTATGACATTTTCATTATCCATTCATTTGTTGATCACAAAGAGACATCTGTTGTCACTTGTTTTCTTCATGATAGTCATCTGACTAGAGTAAGATGAAATCTTAATGTAGTTTTAATTTTTATTTATCTTATGGCTAAGGAACTGGAACAGTTTTAAAAACATTTGTAAGCCTGTGTGTGTGTGTACACACATGTACAATAATGTGTGTATATGTGTGTGAGAGAGAGATAGGGCATTAACTTGTGAAATTCATTTCTCCACATGGGTTCTGGGTATCTAATTCAGATAATCAAGCTTTGTGTTAAGTGCTCTTACCTGCTAGGCAATCTCCCTGTGTGTGCACAGTTTAAAATATTTTTTTAGCACTCTATATGTCCTCTGTTGAGAACTAGCTGTTCAGTTTTTTAGCCTATTTTTATTTATTGGCAGAGAGAGTTATGCTCTTCAAGTTTTGAAGATTTTTATATATTCAAGATATTAATGTCTCATTTGATGGATACGTGGCAAAGACATTCTTCCACTCTATGTAGGCTTTTTCACTCTGCTGATAGTTTGCTTTGTTGCACAGAAGCTTTTTAGTCGCATGCAATCTCATTTGTCAATTCCTTGGGTTATTTCCTCTGTTGTTAGAGTCCAATTCAAAAATTTCTTGCTTAAGCTGATATTCTAAACTGTCTTTTTCTAGCTGGTTCATTGTTTTGGGATTTACATTAAGTCTTTGATCCATTTCAGACATGATTTTTGGCAGATGAGAGATAGAAATCTAATGACATTCTTAGAAAGATGGATACCCAGATTTGCAAGGATCCTGTATTGAACAGGCTACATTTACTTCAAAATATGATCTTGATGCCTTTGTAACAAATAGGTATCTATTGCCATATGGGTTCATTTTTGTTTGTGCCATCACTATGATAACTTTGCCACTATGGCTGTGTAGTATAACTTGAAGTCAGAGATAATGGTATTATAACTTGAGGTCAGCAGTGTTCTTTCTGCTTAGGATGCTTTGGCTAACAGTGATCCTTCTTTCTATGCAGATTTTAAGTTTGATATTTCTTGTTCATTGAAAAATGGCATTGTAAATTTAATGGGGACTGTATTGAGTTGTAGATTCTCTGGGTAATACAATAGTTGTGTGTGTGTGTGTGTGTCTGTGTATAGACAGAATTTCACTATGTCATCTTAGCTGACTTTGAACTCTGCAGACTTGATAGCTTAAAACTCAAAATTTGCCTTGCCTTTGCCCTGCGCTCCTCCCCCTGTGCTGATATTAAGCACAGCATGATTCCAGTGTTGATTTTGCTAGTCTAGATGCATAGGTGATCTTCCCAACACCTACAATCTTGTCAGTTTATTTTTTCAGTGTTTAAAGTTTTCACCTCAGAGGCCTTTCACTGCCTTGGTTAAATTTATTTCCAAGCACTCTGTTTTGTGGAAAGCATTGTAAAAGGAATAGGTTTCCTAATTTTCTAGTTTATTTTTCAGTTACTGATCTATGCATGTTGATTTTTAACCCTGCAGCTTTATAGAGACCATGTTTTAGATCTACGTGTTTTCTTGTGACGTTTGTGGAATCTTTTAAATAGGATCACATCTGCAAATAGTTTTTTCTTCTATATTTATTGGTATCTCTAACCCTTTTGTGTGTGTGTGTGTGTGTGTGTGTCTTCTGTTGTCTTATTCCCTTAACTTTAATTTGATCCCTGTGCTGAACAAGAGTCAAAAGAGTAGACCCCTCTGGATTCCCCTCTCCCCATAATTTAGATGAAAGGCTCTTTGTTTTCTGCACTTAGTTTAATGTTGACTATAGGTTTGTCTTATACAGCCTTTACTATGTTTCTTTGAAATTTTAATTTCTTTAGAAGTTTTGTAATGCTGCCATGTTGAAGCCAATACTATATGTGCTTAAGTCTAACTATATGGCACATGACATTTTTGTTCATGTATGTTGAATCAGTTTTGCATCCCTGGAATGAAAGTAAGCTTGCAAAAAAACATATGTTCTTTTTTTTAAAATTTATTTATTTTTATCTCAATCACAGGTTAGGTACTTTGAATCCCAGGCATAGCCCCCTGCCTCATTCCCTTCTACCCTCACACTCCCTCCTCCCCGCCCCCTCCAAGTCCACCAACAGGGGAGGACCTCCTTCCCTTCCATCCAACCCCAGCTTATCCTGTCTCCTCAGGGCTGGCTGCAATGTCCTCCCCTGGGATCTAGCCAGTCTGTCACTCCCCGGCTTGTATGGGGGAGGGTCAAAGAGTCAGCCATCAAGATCATGACTGAAACAGTCCCTGTTT
>JAQQSO010005340.1:0-12130 GCA_028658305.1 Pachyuromys duprasi
GCAGACAGGTGCAGTGCATACTGAAGCCAGAAGATGGCATTAGATCTCCAGGAGCTGTCATGAAATAATTTTACATTAAATATGTAAATATTATCACAAAACGAAGAAAAACTCAAATATTTGGTGAAATACTTCATAATTCACTGAATTCTGTATTAAATATATAATATATTTTGTAATATTTTTATTCCAGTGGGTAGGTTTTCATTGAGCCAGATTCAAAAGTAGCTAGGTGAAGGAACTATTTGATGTCCTGAACTGAAGAAGCAAAATCAAAAGCATGTTTAACAGATAAACTGTCTTTTCACAAGCATGCAGCATGGAGATCTAAAACCCTCCACCAAAATATACCAGATCAATGCGCTGTTCCCAAGATCTCCTAATAGACATGAATTATATGGAAGCAAAAGAGTACCACACAGTTCCTTTTTCATAACACATGTACTACTTTGGGAACCTCAGGAATCTACAAAGGAAAAACTGTATATCTAACTGCCTTATTGGGAACAGACTGAGTTTTTATCTCTGAACACACTTTAAATACTAACAAACAACAGCTTCTCATTTCCTTCAAGTTCCACATCCTTCCTTGTAATGCTAATGGGGAAGCAACTGATACAATACAGGGAAGACACTGGATGGACCTAAGAAGATAAATTTTGCTGTACAGATGACCTCCTTTATTATTTCCAATCTTCGTGCACTGTTAGCCAATGGTCATTGTATCTGCCACAAAAAGAGTTGGGGTGAAAAACCTCAAAATCTTAGCTGGGTGTCCATAAATAAATATTTTGGTTAATAACATATTTGTTTACATGTTCTCAAATACATTTATGTTGCCCAACAGGATATAGTCACATGTTATGGAGAGACCAAATCAAGCTATTTAATACTTTCGTTATGGTTGGGGAGGTGGCTTTGTACATATGTGTGTGTATTACACATGCCTGAGGACTTGTGCTTGAATTCCCAAAGTTCACCATAAAAGAGGCTGGACTTGACAGCCTGTAACATGAAAATTGGGTGTTTTATGTGCTCAGAACCTGGGAACTCCCATGTTAGTTACTGTAGCATAAATCTAGTTTTTGGCTCAGTGAGAGACTGTCTCAAAGGGATTAGGTGGGAATAGAATAGCAACAAATATATTTCTCTGACCTCCACATGCCTATTTGAGCGTACACAAACACATGATACACATACACACACTATATGAATATATTCATATCTCATATTCCCCTCTTTATTTAATGATAAGAATGCTTAAAATATATTCTTTTAGTTCTTTCAAATGAATACCACATTTTTCTGGATCTCTTTACTAATTTGTTTGTTTATTTGAGACAGGGTCTCAGTAGGCAGTTGAAACTAGCTTCAAACCGAATTTTCCTGCCACAACTTCCCAGGTGCTCAGATGATAGGCATGTGCCAAACCACCTCTCTCACAACACACTTGCATTAACTGTAATCACCACAACATACAATAGAATTTTTGAACTTACTCTCCCTCACCAAAATTTTGAGTTTTGATTAACATCTCTCCATAACAAATGCATGTTATTAATGGTGTAATGTTAGACAGGCTATTATCTGCATTGCTTCCATTATCTGTCAGTTCCAAACTCCTAATTTCAAGGTCCTTTCAATATTTCAAAGAATTGAATTATAAGAGTTATAATGCTTATTGGAAATATTTATATTCTAAATATTTACCATTGAACAAACATTACTCAAACTTCAATTGATTGAGTTGGTAACTTATTAAAGACTAATTTCTTCAGTCATTCCAAAGATTTTATTGTTATTATTTTTGCTATTATTTTTATTCATGGTGTATGTATATGTGTGTGTGTGTGTGTTGAATGTATACCACCATGTTTGTGAACATGTTCTCAGAAACCAGAAGAAGGCATTAAGTTCCTTACATTGGTTTTGAGCCACCAAACATGCATGCTGGGGACTAGTGACCCTGGCTTATAAAAGTAAAGCATTGTACCAGGAGAAAATATAAATAAGGGGAATGGTTGTAAATTGAGATATGAGCAGAGAATACAAGCAAAGCGGTTTTACCTCTCAAGTTCACTGTAGCTGGAACCAACTTAATTGTTAGCTAGATAAAATGTCCACCATTAGTGCTAGGAAGATGACTCAGCCTAATCTGAGTTAAAATTCCCAATATCAGCAAAAAGCTTGGGCATGGACACATGTAACTCCATCTCTGAGATGTGAGAAGGAGCAGGTGGAGACAGGAGAATTTTCTGGGTCTTTCTTGCTGACAGCTTGCTCCAGGTCCTTTTGTTTTCTTTTTTTTTTTTTTTTCCTTTTCTTTAGCTTTTTTTCTTTTCTTTCCTTTTCTGTTTTATATTAATTACAGTTTATTCACTTTGTATCCCATCTGTAGCCCCTCCCCCATTTCCTCCTAATCTCACCCTCTGTCCCTCATCTCCTCCCAAGCCCCTCTCCAAGTCCACTGATATGGGAGGTCCTTCTCCCCTTCCATCTGACCCTACCTTATCAGGTCTCATTAGGACTGGCTGCATTCTCCTCTGTGGCCTTGCAAGGCTGCACCCCCCTCAGGGGGAGGTCATCAAAGAGCCAGCCACTGAGTTCAGTATTCAAGTGAGTTTACTAGTAATGAGAACAGGGACTGTCTTTGACATGAACTCAGTGCTCCAGGTTCTTTGACAGACTCTGTCTCAAGGAAGAAAGTTGTATAAAGAAGTAGATGACACATCTTACTGGAGAGAGATGATGCTGTGAGAAAGCAGAGGAAATGCTTGCCCATCTGTGCAGGGGATGATATGGCATGCAAATGATCACCCAGAAAGATGAACACATTCTATTTCAGAATCTTTGTGAAAGCAATAGGCTGATGTGAAGAGCTTTGGGTCCTTAATACATCCACCGAAGCAAAGAACCCTAACACTGAATATCCTCAAAAGGGATTTTTTCTTTCTCCTCCACATGAAGATAGGAAGGGATGTGTTCTGGGTATGTGAGATAAACTGATGAATGTAAGTGTATGGATATGGTCATATTCAATTCTATACATATATGACATTCTCTAGGTTAGAGGAAAAGCATAATAATATAAAAACTAAGTTCTCCCTTGGTTATAATAAAATGCTTACATAGTAAAGATTATGTTGTATAAAACTAAACCATTCATGAAAACTGAAAATAAAAACATTTAGACTTTAAAATATTCAATTAGGCAATTAGGAATATATGGCCCATGACTCACAGTTTCAGATGCACTAGTGTGGTGCAATTCTTTCATTTTTGAGACATTTTTAAAAAATTTTATAAATTTATATTTATTAATTTTACATCCTTTTCATAGCCCTCTTCCTCTTCCTCTCCTGGCCCCACCCTCCCTGACTGTTCCTCCTATGCCCCCTCCCCTACTCTTCAGAGAAAATTACTCTCCACCCATCAACCCACCCCAGCATAACACGCTGCATCTGCCCTGAGCACATCCTTTTTCCATTTGAGGTAGCCCCACTAGGGGAAAGTGATCAAAAACAGGCATCAGAGTCCATGTCAGAGTCAGCCCTCATTCCACTTACTAGAGTACCTATAAGAGGACCAATCTGCCCATTGGCTACAGCTGTGTAGGGGACCTAGCTCCAGCCCATGCATGGTCCTTGGTTGGTCCTTCAGTTTCCACAGGCCACTGCTGGGCCATGGGTAGTTAGCTCTGTTGGTGTTCTTGTGGAGCTCCCCTCTGGGTCTTTCTATCCTTCCCTTCCACTCTTCCACAAGACTCTCTGCACTCCACAAAACATGTGGTTTTAGGCCTCTGAAGATGTTTCTATCAGATGCTGGATAGAGCCACTCAGAGGACAGCTATGCTAGGCTCCTATCTTCAAGCATAGCAGAGTATCCTTAATCTGAGTATCTACCCAGAGAGCAGGAACTGCAAGCCATCAACTCTTTGAGCTGACTCCAAAATGCCAGCTTCCATCTGTGTTTCCCTTGAGAGAGGAGGAGATCCCAGCACCCAGACACTCACAGATCTATCCTCAGAATTCCTGGCTAATCTGCCCCCTGAGGACCATTCTGGATTCCAGAGACACTAAGATCCAGTCGACAGTTCACAGCTCTACAAGCTCTACCAGATGCCCTGAACAGGTTCATACAAGGTAAAGACCCACATTCTAATCCTGCTGCCTATAGGTCCTTTGGAACACAACCAGAAGAGAAAAATTACAACATATCACATAGATTCAGCCTCCAGCACACAACCCAGGCAGGGATTTACTTCTATACCTGAGAATCCCAGCTGGCTCGAGGAATAACCAGCCAATACCAGCAACAAGCAGATTGCTAAAGGCTAGTGTGTGAACACAATCAACAAAAAACATGGAAATATGGCTCCCCCAGAACCCTCAACAAACACTGGATATCCTATTTGAAACATTTCTTTCCTATAGGAAGCTCCTTGAATCTCAGGACTTAAATAAAGCTCATCAGGCTCAGAAAGCAAAATACTTCGCGTTCCTGAAATGTATAAGATTCACAAGATAATAATTATCCCAACAGGAGACATTCCAACCAGTTAAGCTCCGTGAAAACTGTACAAAGAGCATATATGTTTCTTGAGTCATCGTTCTGGATGGGGTGGGATTTTTCAGGGGCTCAGCTACCTTTCAGTCTTCATACCCTGGGGTAAATAGAAGTTTGTTTCCCTCTCACAGGAAGTCACACAACTGGCTTAAAAAGATTTTCTTGGAATGAATGTAATTTTTTTATTTATTTCTTGGAATGAATGTAATTGAGCTAATGTATTTGTTCTTGGGTTTTTTGTTGCTGTGATAAACCAAAACAACCTGGGAAGAAAGCATTTAATTGGCTTATACGTCAAAGTCACTACCCATTACTGAGGGAAATCAGGGTAGGAACTCAAGTCAGGAACCCATGAAGGATGTTTAAAGTGGCTCACATTTTCTCTTGCTTTCTGGCTCATTCTTAGCTAAATTTTAGGACGAGCCCAAAATGGAATGGTGTCATTCAGGTTAGACTGGGCCTTCCTACTTTAATTACTGGTCAAGAAAATGTCTTATAATTACAAATACAGGCAAGTATGATCTTGGCAATCTTCCAAATGAGGCTTTCTCAGATGACTCTGGGCTGTGTTCACTTGACTACTGAAACTAACTAGGGTAGTGGTTATAACATGGAAAAAAATGTTAGAATTCTTAAGGAATGAAGCAAATCATGTACAAGGCAGAAAGGAAGAACATACAAAGAAGAATCATACAGGCAAAAGTAATTTTAGAGAGATAATTAGGATCCACATAGAGATGAGATTCTCTACTGTCCACTCCCTGCCCCTTTCCAAGTCCACTGATAGGGGAGAACTTCCTCCCCTTTCCTCTGAGCCTGGTTTATTGGTATCTTCAGGACTGGCTTCAGAGTTCTCCTCTGTGGCCTAGCAGGGCTGATCCTCCCTGGCAGGGTGGGGAGGTTAAAGAGCCTGCCATTGAATTCATGTCAGAAATAGTACCTATTCTCCTTACTAGGGTACCCACTTGGATACTGAGCTACCACAGGCTACATCTGAGCAGAGGTTCTAGGTTTTATCCATACATGGTCCTTGGTTGGAGAAATAGTCTCATATAAGACCCCTGTGCCCAGATATATTTGTTAAATATATATTTTTATTTATTACAATTTATTCACTTTGTATCCCAGCTATAGCCCCACCCTCATCTCCTCCTATTCCCCTTTCAAAGTCCACTGATAGTGAAGGACCTCCTTCCCTTCCATCTGATCCTAGCCTATCAGGTCTTATCAGAACTGTCTTTCATAGTCTTCCTCTGTGGCCTGGTCAGGCTGCTCTCCCATCAGGAGGAGGTGATCAAAGAGCCAGAACCTGAGTTCATGTCAGAGACAAGCCCTGTTCCACTTACTGGGTACCCACTTGTAGAATGACCTGCCATGGCTACCTCTGTGCAGAGAGTCCAGGTTAGCTCCATGTATGGTCCTTGGTTGGAATATCAATCTCACAAAAGACCCCCAGGTCCAGATATTTTGGTTCTTTTGTTCTCCTTGTGGAGATCCAGATCTTCCCCGGTCTTTCATCTCCCCTTTCTTTCATAAGATTCCCTGCACTCTGCACAAAGTTTGACTGAGTCTCATAATCTGCTTTAATACCCTGCTGGGTAGAATCTTAAAGAGGCCCTCTGTGGTAGGCTCCTGTATTGTTCCGAATTTTTATCTTCTTCTGATGTCTATCCCTTTTGCCTTTCTGAAGATTGAGCATCTTACTCAGGGTCCTCCTTCTTGCTTAGCATCTTTAGGTACACATATTTTAGTGTGATTATCCTATGTTATGTCTAATATCCATTTATAAGTGAGTAGATACCATGTATGTCTTTCTACTTTCGAGATAGCTCACTCAGAATGATTTTTTCTACTTCACACCATTTGCCTGCAAATGTCATGATTTCCTTGTTTTTAATTGCTGAGTAGTATTCCATTGTGTAAATGTATCCATTCCTCAATTCAGGGACATCTGGGTTGTTTCCAGATTGTTACTATTACGAATAAAGCTGCTACCAACATGGTTGAGCAAATGACCTTGTATACTTGAGCATCTTTGGGATATATCCAAGGAATGATTCTTCCACTCATTCATTGCACTTTCAATTTACCATGTCTATCTTTTCCTGCTTGTAGGAAGTTGTCCTCCTCTGTTCACCACCTTTGTCAACTAGAACCAAAGCCTCTATATGAAGAACAATGTTTCTTAACCCTAGTAAAAAGAAACAATGGGAAAACCCAAGAAGCACTTCCTAATTTCAACAGTAATGCAGCCTCATGAGGAACATAGATATCAGTATATCTAAAATGCTTAAATCCAGCTGATTAAAAAACATAAATTTTTGCTTTCACATTCTTACTAATGATAAGTCACCTGGAACTTTATTTAATGAGAAAAGTTCTGTTCTTTTTATTTATTTTTTCTTTGTATTTATTCATTTTCCATCATCGTTATAGCCTCCTCCCTTCTCTCCTCCCAGTTCCATTCTCCCTCCCTGTTTCTCCTATCCACTTTCCCCTACTCCTCTCACCCCTCACACCAGCATATCAAGTTGAATCAGGACTGAGCATATTTTCTTCCCCTGTGGCCTGACAAGGTAGCCCCACCAGGGAAAAGGAGGCAACAAGCAGGCAAATGAATTCTTGTCAAACAGGTCTTTGACTTGCTTGGTTGGAATTACACCAAGATATCTTCTATGATTTGTAGCTATTGTGAACTATGTTGTTTACCTTATTTTTTTTCTCAGTCATTGTCATTTGTAAACAGAAAAGGCTGCTGATATTCTTTTGAGTTAATTTTGCATCCGGCCACTGAAGATATTTGTCAACTGTAGTAGTTCTCTGGTAGAATTTTTGGAGTCACTTAGGTATATTATTATATCACCTGCAAACAGTGATACTTTGAATTCTTCTTTTCGAATTTGAATCCCTTTGATCTCCTTTAGTTTTCTTATTATCTAGCTAGGTATTCAACTACTATATTGAAGCGATAAGAAGAGAGTGGACAGCCTTGTCTTCCTCTGATTTCAGTGGAATTGATTTAAGTTTCTCTCCATTTAATTCGATATTGGCTTTAGGTTTGCTATATATTGTATTTATTATGTTTAGGTATGTGCCTTATATCTCTGATCTTTCCAAGACTTTTAACATGTAGGGGTGTTAGATTTTGTCAAAGGCTTTTTCTGCATCTAATGAGATAATTATGTTTTTTTCTGTTTGTTTATATGGTGAATTACATTGATGGATTTCTGTATATTGAGCCACCTCTGCATACATGTGATAAAGCCTACTTGATCATGGTGAATGATATGTTTGATATGTTCTTGAAATCAGTTTGGGAGTATTTTGTTGAGTGGTTTTCATCAATATTCATATGGGAAATTGGTCTGAAATTCTTTTTCTTTGTTGGGTCTTTGTGTAGTTTACATGTCATGGTGACTGTGTCGACATGGATTGAATTTGACAATGTTTTGTCAGTTTCTATTTTATGGAATAGTTGGAGGAATATTGTTATTAGCTCTTCTTTGAAAATCTGGTAGAAGCCTGTGCTGAAACAATCTGGCCCTTGGCTTTTTTTGGGTGGTAGCCTTTAAAGACTGCTTCTATTTCATTAGTGGTTATAGTACTATTTTACTTGTTTACCTGATCTTGATTTAACTTTGATAAGTGAAATCTATCGAGAAAATTGTCCATTTAAATCAGATTATCCAGTTCTGTAGAATACAGAATTTTGAAGTAAGATAATGATTCTTTGGATTTTGTCATTGTCTATTGTTATATCTCCCTTTTTACTTCTGATTTTATTGATTTGGATACTGTCTCTCTGCCTTTTAGTTAGTTTGGCTCAGGTTTTGTCTATCTTGTTGATTTTCTCAAAAGACTAGTCTCTTGGTATTCTTGATTATTTGTATTGCTCTCTCTGTTTCTAACTTCTGATTTCAGCCCTGAATTTGATTATTTCTTGTTGTCTACTCCACTTGGATATGTATGTCTTTGTTTGTTTGCTTGTTTTCTAAAGCTTACAGGTGAGTTGTTATGTTGCTGGTATAATCTCTCTCTAATTTCTTTATGAAGGCACTTAGTGCTTTGAGCTTTTCTCTTAGCACTGCTTTCATTGTGGTTCACAAGTTTGGGCATGTGTACTTTCATTTTCATTAAATTTTAGAAGGTCTTTAATTTCTTTATTTTTTTCCCTGACCCAGTGGTCACTGAGTAGAGAGTTGTTCAGTTTCCAAGAGTGTGTTGTTTCTTTGCAATTTTTATTGTTGTTGAAATCAAGCTTTAATCCATAACCATCTGTTAAGATACACAGGGTTAATTCAATTTTCTTGTATTGGTTGAGGCTTGCTTTGTGACTAAGTATATGATTGATTTTAGAGAAGGTTCTATAAGGTGGTGAGAAGAATGTATATTCTTTTGTGTTTGGGTGAAAATTTGCATAGACATCTAGTTTGTCTCTTTGGTCCATGAATTCTGTTAGCTTCAATTATTTATTTATTTATTTATTTATTTATATTTTCTGGCTCGATGGTTTGTCCACTGGTGAGAGTGGGGTGTTGAAATCTCCCACTATTACTGTGTGGGGACTGATATGTGTTTTAAACTTTATTTTTTTTTCTTTTATAAATGTGGGTACCCTTATATTCATGACATAGATGCATTCCGTCCTCTCCCACAGTTGGCATGGCTGATATCTTCTTCCATGTGGCAGGTTGAAGGTCTTTTCTTCAGGAATCCGCTGGACTCCTTCCTAGTGGGTGAACTCTGAATTTTCTACACTAAACTCATGATTTTCTTATAACTGTAACTTCTGCTCCTTTCCCCTAATTCTTATACTACACACATACACACACAAGCTCACAAACGCACACATATATATGTGTATACATATGTAGAAAAATTATATGTAATTAGACAAATTGATGGTAGATTAAATAGATGGCAGGTAGATATGTGATTTAATATAAGAAGGCAAACAGGAAAAAAAAAAGCAAGTTAATCTAGGTACCAAATATCTACCATAAAGCTGCAGAACAGGATTGCCTAATCATGAGCTTAATAAGGACAGCAATAGACATGCTAAAATGGATCAGTCAAAGCTTACAATCCCTCAGTCCCACCCAGTGAACTACAGAGAACTAAGGAATACTGTGACCAGGAGAAATACACTTTCCGAAGAAAGAGCATACTAAATGGTAATCCAAAACTAACGGTCAACTCTGAGAACTCATATGAGTGACATTTACAGATTGAGTAAGGTGTATTTATGCATCTAGGAATATATATGTATAAAACAATAATTAATAAAAAAACAAAGCATGAATTTGATAGCCAGCAAGTAAGGGTATATTGGATGGTTTGAAGGGAGGAAAGGGGAATGAGAAATTATGTAATTATAGTTACAAAAAAAGAAAAAAATTAAAAGTCTACATTTGAGAATCCATTACTTCCACTTATCAATTCACTGGCTGAACAATTGAACACATGTTATCTGGTTGCCTAGCAACAAGCCTCATGCAATGATACCTCTATGGATATAAAACAGTGAAAGTTGAATTGCAAAGACATTAGCAACGTGACTAAAGTTTAAAATTCTAGGTATCATTCTCTCAGGACATATTCTGCATTAAGTATATTTTCCACAGAGAAATTAGTTTTGAAGTTTTATGCTAATATTTAAAAGTAGCTGTAGAATTCTTTCCTTTGGATTATAGATACAAAAGAATTTCCTCTTCCCAAGGCATTTTTTATATAGATTTAGCATAGAGTCAGAGCTGAATGAAGGCCATGAACTTGTTTATTCTTGTTTCTGACTTTTTAAAAGTAAATGAGCAAAACTAGGATATTTCATGTCACAGTAGCAACTCTTTGAACAGAGATTTAATTAGCTACAAAAATTTAGTAACTGCTCTGAAGTAAGACTTCACATCGGAGAGTTAAGAGGCCACAAACGAGAGTCATTCTAGGCACCTTCAGGTATTTGATTCCCTTCCTTTGAGTTGACATCTTGTATATTTTATCCATTAGAATATTTTATACATCAAGTAACAAAGCTCAATGTACAAGGATATGAACAACAGTGATTAATTCTCTCATATAGCCGTGTGCCTACAGTCATGGAAAGCTTTGAATACAAAACTTCAGAGAGACCCCTATGCGGACATCTCAGGCTCCGGATGCGCTGAAGAGATCGTGCAGTCCCAGGCATCACGAGGGGAAAACAGAGATAGAAAAGAGGGGCTGGGGAACTGGTTTAGTTAGTAAGGGGCTTGCCACTCAAGCTTGTATACATAGTACCATGTAAAAGGCTGAGGACAAAAAGATTCACTTGTCAGCACTTAAGAGGTGAAGACCAGAGTGTCAGTGGGGCTCACTCATTAGAAATTTGAGACAATCAGTGAGCTTTATTGAGGGACCTTGTCTCAAAGTATAAGACAGAGAGATTAATGAAAACACCTAACAATGACCCCTCACCTCTACATATACCCACACACATATACACAAAAACATGCAAAAGCACACACAAACTAGAAGAATCCACTTCATCCTAAGTATCTAATCAAAACTGGAAGATCATAAGCTATGCTTGGGGACTATGAAGACTTCCTCTTACAGTCTGGACTGCCACTTTTTATTCCTAGTCGAGCCATGACACTGAAAATGGGACATTTCCTTAATGTAGGAGTTTTTAAACATTCTGACTACTATATCTTATGAATTTTTAATGCCATGTAAATATTAGGTATCTACACATATTTTCAAATGTAGGAGTATATCTTTTGTCTAAATAAAATTGAGGCCATTTAAAACAAAAACTTGCAGTACATATCTGATGAACTAGCCTGTTAATACTAATGGAAACAGGAATTCTTTCAGAGTTGGGATTAAGCTAGAAGGGACAGGACCTGTGCTGATAAATATTATCAACTATGCACCTTGTACAGTTACCTAGGAAACAAACCTTGATAATGTCTGTGAGGATGTTTCTAGTCTTCAGTTTTTGGAGGTGGGCTGCACCATCCCATAGTCTGTGGCTCTAAACTAATCCATCACATCCACAGTCAAGAAGCAGAGATGATGAATGTTGGTACTCAAATGATTTTTCTCCTTTTAACTCAGTGCAGGAATGCAGCATTTAAGGTGGACCTGCACTTCTTCGGTCAAGCCATCTAGAAACTTTCTCACAGACATGCCCAGAGCTTTTCCTCTAATGTGACTCAAGAGTCTATCAAGTTGACACCGGACATAAACAGATCACCACAGAAACCATTAACTGTTGTGTTGCAAATAAAGAATATGAAACTCAGAAGACATGTTTAACATCTTATCATATTCGATGGATGCTGAGCCCGAACATGATCTTGGTGTGGTACAGTGATGAAATGTGTTTAGTTGAATAAATGTGTTCTTTAACACAAACCAAATTCTATTCTGTGTTATTTTTTTCTCTCAGAATTTAGTAAACAGTTTTTCCATGACCTCATTAACCTCCCACAAAGTTTTCCTCCTGTAGAAAGCCAAATTTAACTGACCAGAAAATTACTGAGTTAATCACACTTGATGATTGCTGAGTGTGCTTTTCTTT
>JAQQSO010005341.1:0-12129 GCA_028658305.1 Pachyuromys duprasi
AATGCCCAATTCTCTGAAGGTGGGTAATAGTAGGCCCTTTAAGGCAATTCTGGGATCTTAAGTTTTTTGCCTACTTGGTCCCAAACTGCTATATTCAAAATCCCAGTTTCAGGAAACCAGGGCCAATTAACATCTACTTGATAATCAAGTCCTAAAGAGTTCAACTTTCAAACCCAACTCCTCATGTTTTGAGTAATTGTTTGAGCGTTTCAATAAATGCTCCCCTGCTATTGCTCTGTCCCATATTGCGCTGTCTGGCCCTTACCTTGCACTCTCATTGATTGGCGATTACCGATGTGCTTCCTTTTGGCCCAATGGACTTCCTAAGTCACAGCATTCCTCAGCAGGTCCCTTGTTGTCAGGTTCAATCATGGGTTTCAGCACCACCTGTAGTCGCCCGGTACCACCAATAGTAACCGCCTGCACAAGGGGCTGGGAATTAAAAGAGAAGACAGAGAACACAAAGAAGTGACACCAAGACAGCGCTCCAATCAAGGTGCCATCTTTATTACAGAGTAAACCACTTATATAGGTTTCCGAGTAAACATATCCAAGCAAAACTAGAAAATTAACCAAGCAAAACTGGAGTTTTAACTGATCAAAACAGGAGGCTTAACTGAGCAAAACAGGAGGTGTCTGCTGAAAACAAGAATAGCGAGCCAGCATGACTTGCATGCACATGATCATCTCAGGTCCAATGGAATGGCTACCTCATATTTGTAAAATATATGAAAAAAACCTGATTCATTGGTACTCAAGAAATTATCTGTATACGTTTTAGATGCTTACACATTTCTAACAATCTAACAGAACCAAAGCAATGCAGATAAGCACTAATTTTTAATAAAATTATGTTTTCTTAAAATTTGCAAATCACTGAGAAAAAAATTTAAATGAACACAAGGTTACTGTGGAACCACAGAAAGTGTTGCAGAATGCAGTTTAGAGGAGAGACTAGACACAGCAACCTGAAAATACACTCTGGACACAAGTGAAATAAAGCTTTCATCATTAATTATTATTTAAACACCAATGAAAATGAAGTAATAGGGGCTAGGTTTATCCCCCGAACTGAAATCTAAAACCTAGACAAAATTCCAGGTTTGGGAATAACTGAAATAATAACATTCAGTCAAAGCAAAATTATTTGAGAAGAGATATATATGAGCCTTATGACTATCTACAGCTTATGACATATAGCAGGATTTATAATATGCCAGTAAAATATATGTCAATTATAGAAGAAAGGCTAGAGGATCGTCGATGTATATGATTTTAATATTTCATTCTATATTCAGAAGCTAGTTCTGATACATTCAAGATATACACTATACTCCTTTAAAGAATCATGAAAATTTTAGCTAAGCAAATAGTGATATTAACTCTTAAAAGACTCAACCAATCCAAAATGTATTAAAAGAAAAGGAGAATGAAGAAAATATGTAACAAATGGAAACAAGATGGTTGGTTTAAACACAAACATATCAGTAATCACATTAACACATGGTTGAAACATCTTAATTATAAAGATTGTCAGATTGGATAGAAAGAGATAATATAATTGTATATTGCCTATAAGAATATCACTTTAAGTATAAAATAAAAATAGATTATAAGAATGGAAACTGGATAATTTTGTATTCATCAAAACAAATTCAAATTACTATACTGATATTAAGCACAATAAGTTACAGCATGGAAGACCAGGGATAAATGAAGGCATTACATAATTTTAAGTGGTAAATTTTGACATATTACAGTGTTTCAAACTACATGAAGCAAAAAAATCATAGCTCAATAAAAATTAAGCAAATCTCTAATAAAAGTCAGAAATGAAATATTGTCTCTAAAATATTAACAGAACAAGCAAACAGAAAACAGACTTACAGAACTATATGGACCAATTTATCCTGTTTGATACATATGTAACTTCCCACTACCAACAGTAGAATGTATACCTAATTTAAATGTGCACAGCAAATTTACCAATATAGTCCATACTCACTGTATTATGATAAGTTTAGTAATGTTAACAGGATTCAAACGATATTTGAGACTGTATTCTTAGAGCACAATGAAATTAAATGAGAAATCACAAGAAATCCCTGGAAAATGCCAAAACTTTAAAATAGGAACAATTAACATATGTATAAGTAGTAACTCATGGCCAAAGTAAAATGGAAATTAGGCCATTTGAATAGTTCATGGATATACATTTGCATAGCATGCCTAAGGTTCTGGGATCGATCCAAAAACAGCAAAATATTTCAAAAAAGGCAATCATTTTCAAATTTTATTTATTGCCAATTTCATATGCAAGTATTGTATTTACATCATTCTCTATTCATTTTCTTCCAGCTTCTCCCGTGTCCTGCCATTATGACACACTCAAATTTATGATCTCTTATTCTTTAATTATTTTTACACACATACACACATTTATAGATACAATCTACTGAGTCCTTTTAATGTTACTAATCCATAGATGTGTTTAGATCTGACCACTGGCGATTGAGTAATCTATCATGGGATTGTCCCTGAAGAAGACTGCTGCCTTGATTTCTCTGCCACGAAGGACTATATATTGAACTGTAAGTTAAAATAAACCCTTCCTTCACTTGTTTTTTTCATTTTTTAGAGTATTCTCAGAAACAGGTGGCAATACTCCTAGTACCATTAACCCATGAAAAAAATAAAGAAAATGTGGTATAAATATAGGACAAAAAGGAATGTTAAAATGTGGATCAACCCTGAAAACATGATGTAAAATAAGATAAATCAGACCAAAAGTTTATGTATTTAAAAGTTTCTTTTATATGCAATACACAGGCTACATTAAACTGTAGAGACAGAAAGCAGATTAATTATTACTAGAGACTAGAAGAGAGAACTGATAATGTGCCTAGTTGGTATCAGGACTCTTCAGGGCTTAATGAAGGTATTTCATAACTAAGTAGCAGTGACACATTTCATAATGATTAATTAATGCTATATGTCTTTTCCTTCAAAAGACAATAAAGAAAACTGATTTTAGAAATAATATGTATCCTTATATAGTCTCTAGGCCAGTGGCTTTTATCTTTTATATATAATATACAACTTTGAACATTTAAACTTATTTGTTTTTTGTTATGAGAGAGAGAAAAGAAAGGAGGTGAATTTGGATGTGCTTGTGCTATGGAAGAGGTCAGAGGGCAACTTTCAGGAGTAAGCTCTCTTCTTCCACTTTGCTGAGGCAGGTCCTCTCTTGTTCTTTCTGACATGCAATGTACTCAATGCTAGTTGGTCCATAGGCTTCTGGGCCATTCTCCTCTCTCTTACTTTCATTCTGCCAGCAGAGTCCTGAGGTCACACCCCATCTATGTTTTTTACCTGGGTTCTGGAACTGAACTGAGTTCACACTTGGCTTTTACCCACTGAGTCATCAACTCGGCCCAGGCCTTTAACCATTTGATAAAACCAATGGAGTCTATTCTTGGCAATGTATACATCAAATAAAATTTATATATTTTATGCCCATGTATATAATTTTGAACATAATTTCAAGGGGTTCACAGTTTGAAAATGCTTGGAATCAAGGAATAAATGAGTGGTATGTGTTTCTCGTCTCCTCTTTTGCGAGTTCTCTTTCCTCAAGCTCATATTTCCTGCTTCCTCATTATGTCAACCTGCTTACATATCAGCATTATTTCTAAATTCTCCTGGCATAGATCTTCCAACAACATGTACATACTCCCCTAATTCCTACACATATGCACCTTGTATACTATCTTGGGTGGTCAGTTCAGACTGCATGACCTAGATGAAGCAGTATGGTTTTCATGTCAGATGCCAAGTCAGAAAGTAGAAGAATATGAGTATGGATTATAGTCAGAAACCCTGCAGGGTGGCAAGGGGCTTCTCCCGGGGCCTTGGAGGTGAAGTAGCAGAGTTGAGAGACCTTGCAAGCCATATCTTCTGAGTAAAATGGAAGGGAGAAGACATGTCTAGGGAAGCTTCTACTCAAGCATTGTGAATGACTTCAGAAAAGAAACCAGTCAAAGGGCTCTCCCTGCAGCAGTTACTTCTCCAGGCTTCATGGAAACCCCAATCTGCAGGAGACCAATTTTCTCCTGTTTCTTAAACACTTTATTTTAAATGAAATAGTTTTGTGCTTATAACACACGTTCGGCAGAGTAAGTGAAATACAACACATTATTAAAAAGAGAAAAAAATCTCCATTTCAAAAACTTGCTTACCTTCCAAATGATACACCCTGTACCCTTTTTAAAAAGAAGACCATGTGCAGAATGAATGTCCATGGCTGAGAGACGAAGTGCATTGAAGGAATACATGAATTGTTTTTTGGTTTTTTTAAATAAAGTGGCCCCCATATCCTCTGAGATCTTAACATGCAGTGGTATTAGGAAAAGATGCAGCCTCTCCCTAATGACTACGTACCACAGGATGAACCATATTTGACCTCTGGAATTTGCAAGTGACAAGATGAATGACAAGGCCTCATGCTGTGGGGGAAGGTGGTGGGGGTAGTGAGGGTAAAAGTAGGCTGGCTCCTGACGCACTTTCTGGTGCTTGGGAGGGGAACTAGGGACCAGAGCCCACTGGTGACGTTCTTGTCACGTGATCAGAAGCAGCCTTTTGCAGAAGTCTCTCTCTTCCAGGTACCAGCAACCAGCTCCTTATCTTATCTCCGTGGAGGAAGGCAGTCTCGAAGCTGAACGACAGAGGGGTGGGGGGCAACTGCCCTATAGCCCGGCAGGTTGGTACAGCCAGGGATTCCTGGGGGAGGGGTGGTAATGGACAGAGACTACCGAGCAAAGCACTCTGATTTTCAGATACCGCCCCCTTTCCACCCCCATTCATTTTGGCGCAGAAAATTGTGTGACTGTTGGGGGTAGCACTCTTATATCCTTAGAGAAATGTGGGCTAATGGCAGAAAGAAATGTCAGAAGGAGTCATTTCCCTGGGATAGCTACAAATCCTTCACTGCCTGCAGACCGCTGGAATGACAAGAAGGCTAAGACCAGAGCTGATTCAAAACTAGATACTCTACTCCTTTCCAGCTGCTTCCCGACTTGGTGCAGGAAATGGATTTGGACTGGAAATAAATACTAACAACTGGGACAGGGGTCATTGGAGGGAAATGATCGTAGAGAATACCAATTGAGATCTCTTCGGAACAGTGATTGAGCTACATTTGTCATATAGCGGAGGAGGGCGGGCGGGGGAGGGGACAACGGGGAAGTGGGGGTGGTGATGGCCTAATCCATTTTAGGTAGCAGGGGAGGGGCACAGGCCTCTAGGCTGAGGAAAGTGGACTGCCCCAGGCCAAGGCGAGAGTTCTCACTTTCTCCATCCCCCAACCATTTTGGAGCCCAAAATGATAGGCAGAGAAGACCAAGGGTGGGGGCTGCTGTAGAGGAAAGAAAAAGGTTTAGTAGGAGGCTCAGCTCCCAGTTAGGGAGTGACTAAAGTAGGAAGCATTCAAAGGAGGTACTAAGGACCCAACATGTTAGAGTTCAGAAATAATCCATCCTTTTCACTGTAGAAAGCTGTTTGTTTTTTTTCCTTTTCTTTCTTTCTTTCTTTCTTTCTTTCTTTCTTTCTTTCTTTCTTTCTTTCTTTCTTTCTTTCTCTCTTTCTTTTTTTTCTGTGTATGTGGGGAGGAAAGGGTGAGTGGTGTGTTGTGGTTATGGCTGCTCTGCTTTCCCCTGCTTCTGTTATCTCCATTTTCAGAAAAGTATTCATCTGTGCATTATCAAGGAACCCTAGAGGTGGGGATAGGGGTTGGAAACTGATCCAGAGACCAGAGGGCAGTAAGACCTGCCTTCTGAGTTTCACAGTCCCGAGCTCTACTCATTTCAGTGAAGTGAGAGTAGATTTGGGGAGTGAAATCAGACACAGAGAAACAATTTGGAAAGAATTTTTCTTTCCCATAGCTCCAAGCTAGAAAAAGGTAAACTCTCCAGGGAGAAGTGTGGGAGAGAAAATCAGAGAACACAGAGAAAGGGTGATGGGGAGAGAGGGAGGAATTGGGAAAGTTTTGAAAAAAATTCTGTGTCCTACTTGCCAGTTGTTCAGTCTTCATTCACCCTCCGATTCCTATCTCCCCACAGGTCTTTAGTTCTGTGGCTGTGGGCACCAACCCATCCAAGAAAAGGAAAGACCTGCAGTACCTGTGCAGGTTAGTGAGAGAAGGAATGCCTTTCAGCACCCCTGGAAGTAGAACAAAAGCTGGGGGAGGCCACTGCACGCCTGCTTCCTCCAATCCTTCATAGTACAATTTCAAAACGCATTTCAAGACCCTAAGGGAATGTGATCCTTTATTGCTGCTGGGGCTAAAGAGGAGGCTATGAAACGGAGGAGAAAGGAAGGCATTTGCCATGTTCTCTGAGGCTACTGGAGGACTCTTGAAATCCGTGTGCACTTTTTGTAGGTTTTGTAAGTGAAAGAATGAGTAAAAAATGAAAATGTCCCTTGAATCCTGTACTTCTTTGTAAGCTAAAACTATAGCTAATGCTGCTGTGGGCAGATCCAAAACAAAGTTAAGAAACCATTCTTCTCCACATTTCTCTCTTAGCACATCCCTTTAATGGTAGGAAGAAGCATCCTTGAAATTTCCTGCAAGGTTGGTTCATGTGGATATGTATGAAGTGTATGGGGAAAGGAAAGGGAATATATGGGTAAGAGTTCACCTGGAAGGTGAATTAAGGTGGGTTGGGAGAACCATGAACCAAGGAGAGCAACTATTGAAACCTTGTGCCATCTGAGGGTCCTTAGTGTTCTTTTCTTTGTCTTCTAGGACAGACAACAGAGAAACATTGCGACATGGAAAAGTTCTACAAAGAAAATGAAGGAAAGCCAGAAAACAAGGAAAGGGCAGAAGATGAAGGAAGTACAGAAGAGGGAGGAAATGAAGACAAGTCAGATGCAGAGGGGAAGCCAGCACACCAGGGGAAGCTAAAGGAGGGAGGGACAGGTGAGCAGGGACAACAGAAAGGTGAAGGGAAGCCAGAAAAGCAGGAAAAGTCTAAAGGGGAGGACAAACCTGATTCCCAGGCAAAGCCAGCCAGTCAGGAAAGGGCTGCAGAAAAGCGTCCTGCTGAAGATTACGTGCCCCGGAAAGCAAAACGAAAAACAGACAGGGAGACAGATGATTCTCCCAAGGACTCCCACGAGGACTTACAGGACAGGCATGTAAGCTGTGAGGAGATGGTGAGAGAGTGTGCAGATGTGAATAGGGCTCAGGAAGAACTGAGGAAAAGGCAGAAAATCAGTGGTTTTCACTGGGTGCCAAGAGAGGCACAGGATGCATTAGTCCCCAGGGGGCAACAGCGGGGAGTCAGGGGAGTCAGGGGGGGAGGCAGGGGCCAGAAGGACTTGGAAGATGCTCCCTTTGTTTAATGCCTTTGGCCTTTCCTCTTGGTTTCTTCGATGGGAAATGTTGCCAGCCCTGCTTTCCCTGGCAGGCGTTTGCCGGGCTCCGTGCTTTAACCTTGTGCTGATATTTTTCTTTAGGTGTCACTTTTGTTACCAGCAGACAGCACTCTGTCTTTTAGTAAAGGACTTTCACCCATGTGCATGGAAGAGATGTCCATGGTATACTGTGAAATAATAAAGATAACACTTTGCAGAACCACAGAAACAGTATCGGTCCATTTTTAAAAACAAAACAAAACAACATTATGTAGAATATTTACACAGGGGCTGGGGAGATGGCTCAGAGGTTAAGAGCACTGGCTGTGCTTCTAGAACATCTAGAGGTCCTGAGTCCAGTTCCCAGCAACCAAATGGCAGCTCACAACTATCGACTCTCTCTTCTGCCGTGTAGGTGTATATGCAGGCAGAATGCTGTGTACATCAAAAATAATCTTTTTAAAAGAGAATATTCACACAGAAGAAAACCTGTGTAACGATGTAGACCTAAAAAATGAGGGGTTTCTCCGTGTGGTGGGACTTGAGATTTTTCATTTTCTCATCTAAGCCCCTCCCCATTAAGAAGAGAGGTTACTTTTGTTATAGAAGAAAAAATAAGAAGTAAAATGGGTGCAATGGCACACGTCTTTGGACATGGGATTCTAGAGGCAAAGGCAGGCAGATCTCTGACTTCGAGGCCTTCCTAGTCTCCAGCTAGCCAACTCGGGTCAGCCAGGACTACAGCCATCAAAATAACTTATTAATGCGTGCGAAGGCCAAGGAGACACTTAAAATTTATGTCAGAATGCAGAATTACAGGTAAAACTGCATTACCCCTGGGAGTTAAAATTGGAGGAGTTTTTGCAGTTCCTTCGAGGGTGCTGCTTCTTCATCATATGTGAACTAGGGATAGATAAGGCTTACAAAAGAGAACAATAGAATAAAACAAATTGGGCAACAAGTGCCGCCGATGTTCACTCACATCAACAGATGAGACTCTTGGAGGACAACTGTAGGTAATCTCATATATGCCCAAAAGAAGATGCAAGAAGCTTAGATGTGGGTGTTACCTTCCCTTGAGCAAATGCCACGTCCGCTGGGAATTATGCCTTCTCCCTCATGGATTCTGCATCCATCTGAGACACCCACTCTTATTAGTGAGTGAAGTCCTTGAGGTAACAATGCCTCTTTTATTTTCCTGAAGCCTGTTAAGTAGAATATCTATTGTGTTCCATTCTAATACGTTTAAAATGAGCTTTTTCTTCCTTTAATAGCTGTCAATCAAAAAATGTGGAAAATACTTTCTAAAATCTTAACTAAAAATTAGACCCACTGTATTTACCTTTATTAGCTATTCATATATTTATTTACACTGTGACAAGGTCTCATGTAAGCCTAGGCTGGCCTTGAACTTGACTATGTAGACAAGAAATGACCTTTTGCTTTTTTTTTTTTTTAAGATCCTATTTCCATATCCTTAATGCCGGAATTGTAGGCATGCAGCACCAGGCTTATGAAGAGCCAATGATTAAAATCAGGGCTTCACATAATATAGGATAAAGATATTAAAATCTATACTCCTAAAGAAGCTAAAAAAACAAAAAACAAGGAAGACCCTGGGGAAGATGCTCAGTCCTCATTCAGAAGGATAAACGCAATAGACATCCGAAGCAGAGAAGCCAGAGCAGGACAGGAGCTTACCACAGATGGCCTCTGAAAGACACTACTGATGGAGGTATTGAAGCACAGGCTGAGACTCATAGCCAAACTTTGGGCAGAGTGCAGGGAATCTTATGAAAGAAGGGGAGATAGAAGGACCTGGAGGGGACAGGAGCTTCAAAATGAGACAACAGAGCCATAAAAATTGTGCCCTGGGCGCCCTGAATAGAATGATACCCCAACCAAGGACAAGGCATGGAGAGGACCTAAAACACTTGCTCAGATGTAGCCCATAGACTCAGTCTCCAAATGGGTTTCCTAGTAAGGGGAACAGGGGCTTTCTCTGTCATGAACTCAGTGACAGGCTCTCTGATCACCTCCCCCTAGGAGGTGCATCCTTGCCAGTCTACAGATGCATGCAATGCAGCCAGTCCTGATGACACCTGATAGGCTAGGGTCAGATGGAAAGGGATGAGGACCTCCCCTATCAGTGGACTTGGAAAGGGGCACAGGAGAAGAAGGAGGAGGGAGGGTGCGATTGGGAGAAGATGAGGGAGGGTGTCATAGCTGGGATATAAAGTGAATAAACTGTAATAAGTGATAACAATCAAAAAGAAAAAATCAGGGCTTCATGAACTCTAGTCAAACATTCTACCAACTGAGATGGATCCCCATCTTTTAATAAACTTTCCTTTTATAAACCCAAGGACTTATCTTACTCATTTTTTGCTTCCCACAACACGTAATAGAAACTTACAAAATAAAGACAATAACCATCAAATCAGAAGATCTCAGTCTTCACACTCTTTCTGCTCCTGTTTATATGCAGACTCTTGAATATGTAGACTCATTAGCTTGTTAGTGTCGTTATTGTTGAAGCAAGGTCTCATGAAGACACGCTGAAGACACTATGGACTACACCTCACTATGTAACAGGATGGCCTTAGAGTTATGGTCCTCTTTCCTTTACCTCTTTAAGTGCGAGGATTTGAGGCATTAGCTATCACACTTTGTCTCATGTTATTTCTTTCTTGTGCAACTGAAATTTGCCTTTTTAAAAGAAATGTGGCAGCGGAGAAATTACTGCACAATTATTTTTTTTTTCCAAATGGGCTATGGTAGTAGCTTTCAAAGTTTGGGAGCTTCTGGTAGAATATCTGTATGGAAATCCTATTTCTTTTGCAGAAGACATAAAATCCAGACTTCTACATCAGACTCAGAACATCAGAATCTCTTCTGATTTGATGTTTCTTCCACTTCTAAGTCATTGTAAGGATTTTTATTACATCCACTGATTTGTGGGAGGCGTGTGTGTGTGCGCGTATGTACACCATGGCGTTCTCATGGTGGTGAAAGGACAACTTACGGAAGTTGTTGCTCTCCTACCACGTGGGTAGTGGGGATTGAACCAGATCAACAGGCTCCTTTATTTGCCGACTCATCTCTTCAGCCCTCCATTTCATGTTTCATAAAATAGATACTTATACTAAAATGATAGCACCAATAGTGCAAAAGAGCATATTATTAATAAACACTACAGTCTGCACTGCCAGTTCATATTTCCAATACTTAAATATGTTTAGTTTCTGATATCTACCATCTTATTTTTAGTGTGCATCTATTAATATTACAAGAGATTTGGAGAAACATAATTCACAGATCCCAAATTTTACTCACTTAGACATACAATTAAGTATTTTTAATTTGTTAGTAGAGTTCTGAAACTATCATATTATCAAATTCAAAATTAGATATTTTCATCACCTTAAAAAGAAACCTTATACTTGTTGACACTGTGCCTATTCCATGTCCCTAGCATCTGGTCAGCCACGATCCTGCTTCATGATTTGTACATTCATATAAATAGAATCATACACTACATGGCTTGTTACATCTGGCTTTTTATCTTGTCATATATCGCAGTATCCATCATCACTAAATATTTGTAGGTAAGGTTTTGTTTCAAAATGTTTTTGGTTTTCTTGAGTATGTTCTTAGGAGATGAATTTTTTTTATTGATAATAAAAATAAATTTTATTTAAAATAAAATGAATACCAGTGAAGGAATTTTATAGTAAACATTATTGTTGAAAGACATATCTTTTTTAGATTGTGTGAGTATGTAAAGTAACTCTTAAAAATTTAGCCATGAAAATAATAGTATTCTGAATATAAGTGAGCAACACTACCAAAAGAGAAAACAAGTATCAACTCCTGAGAGAAATGCCATACTTTTCTTAAACACACTCTATGAAACATTGGATAAAAAGATAGAAAGCTGCATAAGAAAAGTAAAGATAACTGTCCTTTGGTAAACATAGCAAACAATGAGTCTGTAACTTTGTTCATTTGTTTTACAGTTTCTGAGATCTTTTCTAACAAATATAAAACACCGAAATAAAATGAGGATGTTTTGTAACACCTATGAAGCAGCTGTAATAGGTGGTTTAATTTTTACCTTTCCATCAAAAGCTCTTTTTTCTGATCTATCTACATACACATGGGAGGCAAGATTGATCTAAACCAGAGGAAAATGGTGACCTCAAAAGAATATATGAAATACTCTCCTTCACATGCTTTTTGAGTAGAATAAGGAGATGGTTAGTTAATGGACTTCATAAACTCATATATGGAGAAACTGTATATAGGAAATATTTTTTTTGTTAATTGGCTGTCAGCCTTGGGGATCATATTTGGGTGGTCAAGTTGGTGAGACTTTATGAGCATAGCTCTCGTCTTTGATATTGAATTTTTTAATTTATTGATTATTATATCAATCACAGGTTAGGTACTTTGCAACCCAGGCGTAGCCTCCTCCCTCATTGCCTCCCACCCTCCCACTCCCTCCCTCATCTCCCTCCTCCCTGTCCACTCCAAGTCCACCAACAGGGGAGGACCTCCTCCCCTTCCATCCAACCCCAGCTCATCCTGTCTTCTCAGGGCTGGCTGCAATGCCCTCTCCTGGGATCTAGCCAGTCTGTCACTCTCCGGCTTGTATGGGGGAGGGTCAAAGAGTCAGCCATCAAGTTCATGACTGAAACAGCCCCTGTTTCC
>JAQQSO010005342.1:0-12129 GCA_028658305.1 Pachyuromys duprasi
ATCCGCTGGTGGAGTCACACTGACTGAGTTTTTGCTGGCAGAAGAGTTTGGCCCGTGCCCCTGCAGTGTGCGGACTGGTCAGAATGGTCCCCCACTCCACTCAGTCTGTGGTGGTTCCCACGATTAGTTCGCGCCCGCTGCACACCCGTGGGTTGGTGCAGGACTGGGGATCCTCCCAGATCAGCCGGCGGACTCACACCCTGACTGAGTTTTTGCTGCTGGCGGACTCACACACTGACTGAGTTTTTGCTGGCAGAAGAGCTCGGCCCGTGCCCCTGCAGTGTGTGGACTGGTCAAAATGGTCCCCAATCCACTCAGCCTGTGGTGTTTCCCACGATCTGTTCGCGCCCGCCGCACACCCGTGGGTTGGTGCAGGACTGGGGATCCTCCCAGATCCGCGGGCGGACTCACACACTGACTGAGATTTTGCTGGCGGGGCGTTAGAGTTGCGCCCCGGCAATGTGCGGACTGGTCAAAATGGTCCTGGAATCCACTCAGTCTGGTGTGGTTCCAATGATGGGACCGAACCCGCCGCACACCCGTGGGTCGAAGCAGAACCCGGGTGCAGTGTGCGCCCGTAGGGCGCAGTTCAGTGAAAATGGCTCCCGGTTCCTCCCAAGACTGCCCGGGAGTCTGTGCGATCCAGTCTATAATGGCGGGTGTGGGTGCCCAGTGCAGCCGCTCGTCCAGATCAGAGCTGTGCGCCGCTGGTCACAGGGAAATTTCTCCAGGTAATAACTGGGTGTCCCTAGGGTTTTCCCACTTGATTTTCTCACCGTAGGAGTTCCGCTCACCTGGCACTCACAATGCTGGCGTTTTAGGTCCCAGAGTTCAGTCTCCTGGTCGCTCCGTTGTTTCTGCTCTCCTACTCCTCAGACACAGTGTTCTCTCGTGGCTGCCATCTTGGATCCCCCTAATTTTTATTTTTATATTAATCACAGGTTATTTGTATCCCAGATGTAGCCCTGTCCCTCATTCTCTCCCAATTCTGCCCTCCCTCCCTCATTTCCTCCCTGCCCCTTTCCAAGTCTACTAATAAGGGAGGTCCTCCTCCTCTTCCATCTGACCCTAGCTTAGCAGGTATCTTCAGGACTGGCTGCGATGTTCTCCTCTGTCGCAAGGCTGCTTCTCCCTCGGGGAGTTGGGGGGGGGGGCGAGGAGGTCAAAGAGCCAGTCCTTGAGTGTATTAAGGCAGATGGTGAGACTCATAACCAAACCTTCATCAAAGTGTAGGGAATCATATGAGAGAAAGGGGAGTTAATATGCCTGGAGAGGACAGGAGCTCCACAAGGACCAAATATATCAGGGCACAGGGGTCTTTTATGAGAATGATTCTCCAACCAAGGACCATGTATGTATATAACCTAGAACCCCTGGTCAGATGTAGCCCTTCGTATCTCAGTACCCAAGTGGGTACCCTAGTAAGGTGAACAGGGACTATTTCTGACATGAAAATGATCAATTTTTAAAAACACATTAAAGAGGGGTTGTGGGGAATATCGAGGTAATCAATGACTCTTCAAAAACTCCTGATCCACTGTAAATAGTGTTGATCTGCTAGTGGCTCCTAGCACACTAGTGAAATCTCAAAATGGACCAGAGGCTAGAGCTATGTCTGCTTCCCCTTTCTTTAAGGAAATCTCCTAAGGTGACCTTGTCCACCATATCTCCAACATTTCCTTATAGCTGATTGACTGTTAGTGGTGCTTGAGGCTAGCATGCGATGGTCTGATTGGCCTTTCAAATGTTTAAAGGCTGTTACACAGGATAAAAAAGTTGGATCTGCACTCTCTGGAGTCTGATTCCCAGGATTCTACCTGGGCTCCGTTTCCACTCACTCCCTCCCCTTTCCTCTCGGTTCCTGATCTCCACAAAGGGGGTTTTGGAATGTATTTCAGTGGAGAACTTTCTTAGCATGTCCAAGATTCTAATTCAACCTCCAATATCACAAAATGAACAAATAAAAATAAGTATAAATCTAAGGAAGTGTTGATATTTATGTCAAAACTGATGAATACTGTTTCTATGAAACATAAAATGTGTCAGTTTCTACAAAAGGAGATAAATAAATAAAATCCTATTTACTTGAAGCAACAGATCGCTTTGAAATTCTTCACACAGTTTTTGGGCAAATAAAACCTATTCATATTTTACAAAGAAATATGAAACATATTATCTTTTGTTTCAAATTCAAATGTAACTTTCCAGGACTTTCATATACATAGAAATTATTTTATATATGTTTATAATGCATCTTTGTAAACTCAGAGCTTAAAATCTGTTTTCTTTGCTTTGATAAAAGATGAATAAATTATTTAAACATCTATAATGACAAATGGAGATGTAAGCAATTGAAGTTATAGTTAGCTCAAAACAGTGAATGAAACTCACTTTATGATCTGGTGGATGAGAATCGTCCACTTGTTATTCAATATGCCCACACACAGTGGAATCAATTTTTATCTTTTATTATGTTATCTCAAAGTGAAATATTTTAGCAGATTATGTGGAAAATTTTTACCAAATGTAGTTTTTTCTTTTATTTTTCTTTTACTTTAACCAAGAACATGATTTTATCCAGAACACTAATATTAGGCTCATTTCACTAATATGTTGATAGAAAAACACTTGCAGCTTATACCATCAACCCAATACAGTCTCTTGGGAACAGTAAAAGTTCCATTATTATCACATTAAAAAATACTGTGTTCATTCCTTACCATACATTCAAACTTTAAAAGGCTTTTCATTTCTTTTTAAAACTAGGGAATCAAATTCGTTCAACAAAATGCTTATTGCTGGGCATGGTGATGCACAACTTTAATGCCAGCACTCAGGGAGGCAGAGGCAGGTAGATCACTATGAGTTCAAAGTCAGCCTGGTCTCTAAACAAGTCCAGAATAGCCAAAGCTACACAGAGAAACCATGTCCTGAAAAACACCCTCACCAAAACCAAAAGAAAACAAACAAACAAACAAACAAACAAACAAAAAACCCAAACCAAAACAACAGAAACCAATGTACATACAACATGCTCTGCTTTATTTATTTATATTTCATATTCTTATAGGCTTAAGTTTTTCTAAATCAAATGTAAAATACTGAAGACAGTACTTAATTAAAATATTTCAGAAATGTTTATTCCTTCCAGCTTAATATATCTTAAGAGCATTTGATGTCTTCTTGGTGCAAAGTCAATCATAGTTAATAAATAATACTGGAATTTTGCTTCTATCTTTAATGAGGTATAATTGACAAAATTCATTTTTTTAATTTATGGAAGAAAAGGGAGCTAGAAAGACCTAGAGGGTCAGGAACTCCATGAGGAGAACAACAGAGCCAAAAAAAAAAAAAAAAACCTGTGCACAGAGGGGCCTTCAGAGACCAGTACTCCAACCAAGGACCATGCATGGAAAGGACCTAGATTTCCTGTTCAAATGAAGCCTATTGGCTGCTCAGTTTCCAAGCAGGTTTCCTAGTAAGGAGAACAGGGGCTTTCTTGATATGATGAACTCAGTGGCTGGCTTTTTGATCACCTCCCTCTGGGGGGTGCAGCCTTGTCAAACCACAGAGGAAGTTGATGCGGCCAGCCTTGATGAGACCAAATAAGCAAGGGTCAGATAGAAAGGAAGAGGTCCTCTGCTATAAGGGGACTAGGGAAAGGGCATAGGATGAGAAGAGGGAGGGTGGAGAAAACTGGAAGGAGACAAGGGAGAGAGCTGCAGTAGGGTTACAAAGTGGATAAATTGTAATAAATAAATATATAAATAACATTAAATAAAATGTTTTAAAAAGTTAGGCCAGTTTGAACAGGACACTCGTGTTGAAATGAACTATTGAAGCATAAATTAAAGGTAGATGTTCAAACAGCTATATAAAATCTGTATTGACAGATAATCACATTTTCTTGGAAGAAATTTCAACTAAAACTCTGGAATATGAGATTACTTGTTATAATAACAGAGGTTAACAATTCAATATAATGAATTTCAGCTTTTTAAAGGACATTTTCAATTTTCATTAAAATTCTAAGATAAACCTATTATATGATCCCTACCAAGAAATATTATCTATGCTAAGACAATCTTTTAGGGCTTTATTTAAACAAATGCTTCATAAGAATTCCACTAGGGCTAATCACTTGTGAAACTCACATTGATATTTCAGTAAGATGATAATTTTTCCATTTTATGTTCTAAAATTTAATACTTCAGATGAGTCAGGTATTTATTTTTAAAGATTTATAATATTAACAAAGTGTTATTTTTCCCTTGGTTAAATGTGACTTTTATATAATACATAGATATAAAAATGATGTTTCAACAAAATAGATTACATTCATGTATGTGAACATTACATGTATCTGTGTATACAGTTATTGTGTATTTGACATATTCATAAAAAGATTTTTTATGTTATATTGGACTGGAGAGATGGCACGGATGTTAAAAGCTAGATCACAACCAATATAAGAACTCTTATATCCAATTTTTATGCAATTTTGCCATTTTCTGAAAGCTTTCATAATTTTGAAATTTGTCATATCTAAAGACTTAGAATCCACTGAAAAAATAGGCAACTGTGACAAAGAACTCACGTAATGATATCCAGAGAATCACGATGCTAATGAAGAAGAAACTGACCTTAAAACACCTCAGTTTTGAATTTAAGTAAGTGTATGAAACTTTTAATGACTTTATAAATCTTATGCAGTACTTACTGTTTGACACAGAGAAAACAGTTACTCAGTTTTGGTATGTTTTATGCTTTAACTTTAAGCTCCCCAAAATGTATGTCTTTATAAGAAAGGTCTGTAATGATACAGATATAAGCAATTCATTTATGAATAGAAGTAACTTTTACTCTAGTAACACACAATTAGATACTTCATTAAATGCATCCAAGAGAGCTAGTGATCCACAAACAGGATAAAACTACTCCTATTTATCTCACCAGATGAAAACCTAACACCTGAAAATAACAGCTGCTAAAAGAAACAGGGAAGCTAGTGAGTGGCAGTGACCCAAGCAAAGTGTGTTGTTGCTGGTGTTTGGATGTGTCCCAAAAAGCCTAGGCAACAAAACCAAAATTAGACAAACAAGATGGCAACAAAATAACTGCCTTCTGCACAGCGAAGGAAACCATCAGCAATAGAGTCATATAGTGTTATTCCCTATGTAGTGTAACTTCAAATAAACACTTTTAAATGAGTGTGTGTTTGTATGTGTGTGAGAGAGACAGACAGAGAGAGAGAGAGAGAGAGAGAGAGAGAGAGAGAGAATTAGAAGGTAGCAAGTTTTCATATGATTTTTCTCCCACATCATATTACCTTCTCCTTTTTCTGTCTCCAAACTCTCCCATCTACTCTCCCTGGAATACTGCCATAACTTCTCACTTTCAAGTTGATAGCCTCCCTCCCTCTTACCCCCTCCCACCTCCCTTATTCCTTAGATTAGTAGAGCACTCCCTAACCACCCCCTATCCCCCAGTTCATCAAGTCCCACCAGAACTGAGCTTGTTCGCCTGGCAAGGTTGTGGCCTGGCAAGGCAGCCCTACAGGGAGGAATGATCAGAAAGCAAGTCACAGAGCCCATGTCAGATATAGCCCCTGCTCCCCTTACTAGGAAACCCACATGAAACCTGAGCTGCCCATTGGCTACATCTGTGTAGGGGGCCTAGGTCCAAGGTATGCATGGCCCTTGGCTGCTGCTTAAGTCTCCACAATCCCCTCTGAGCCCTGGTTAGTTGGCTCTGTTGGTATTCTTGTGGAGCTTCTGGCACCTCCAGGTCCTTCTATCCTTCCTCCCGCTTTCACACAAAACTTCCTACATTTGGTGTGATCCTCAGCATGTGCTTCCATCTGGTGCTGTGTGGAGCCTTTCAGAGGACAGCTATGATAGGCTCCTGTCTCTGAGCATAGCAGAATATCAGAAATAGTATCAGGTGTTGGCTTTTTCGCCATGGAGTAGGACTTAGGTTGGACCAGGCATTGGTTGGCTGTTCCCTCAATCTTTATGCCTCCACATTTTGTAGGCAGGGTAAATTTTGGGGCAAAGTTTTTTCATTGCTGACTTGTATATTGGTTTAAAGCTCAGCACTCTGCATTGGACAACCAGTATTTTCCAAGGGGAAAAGATTCTTTCTCCCAGTAGTCATTAGTTACCTGTATTTCTTTGTCTAATGGTAGGGCCTAGGAGAAAGGATCAGGCAGTGTAATTTCAAGGAGGAGTGAGGGATAGGGTGGGAGACATTATAGACAGACATGAAGTATGAGGACTTGAATTCTTTTTTTAATTTAAATTTACTTTTTTATAATTTATTCATTTTACATTCCAATTGTAGTCCTTCCCTTGTCTCCTCCTGGTTTCACCCTCCATTCCTCTTTCCCTCTATTCCAGTCCCCTATTTCTCAGAAAGGAGGAGCCCTCCTCCTCCCTTACCATCTGATCCCAGCCTAACAAGTCTCATCAGGACTGCCTGCATCTTCTTCCCCTCTGTCTGACAATGACAGCCACCACCCCCCCCCCCCAGCATACTAGGGGGAAGTGATCAAAGAGCAGGCAACAGAGTCCATTTCAGAGATAGCCTCTTGGAACCCACTTGGAGACAGAGCTACCTACAAGCTGCATCTGAGCAGAGGGCGTCTAGGTCCTTTTTATGCATGATTTTTGGTCTGTGCATCAGTCTTTGCAGGACCCCAGGGGACATAATTTGTTGACCTGACATTAGTGAAGGAGCTACATCACTGAAGGTGTGCTGAGAGATTAAAAGCCTTGAGCTACTTTCAGTCCACTCTTACTGATTTGAGTTTGTTGTTGAAAAATGTGAGCATTCAATTTATTGTTTTGGCTGCCATTCTTCCTCACTATGATGGACTCTTAACCCTCAGGAATTGTAAACCCCAATAAACCCTTCTTCTCTAAGTTGCCTTGGTAAGGGTGTTTTATCAGAACAACAGAAAATAAACTAATGTAATCTGTATATGTTTTAGCATTGATAAGAAATATTAGCCAATGTCACGACAAAATATCTTGTATGTTTGTCAGGATGGAAGTAATCACTATGTTGACAAAGAAATTCCAGTTATCACATTAAGGATGGATTTGTTGAAAATATTATGAATTTTCAGTGTTTAAAGAAAGAAATTCTCAAATAGAAAATATAGGATCCCTAATTTGATCACCTACCACAAATTTCTATAATTTTCTAGGTAAACTTAGTTTAAACAGACTTGATTTAGTTGATCTTCATATATATTTAAACACACATATATAAAACCAAATGTCAATAAAAGAAAAATGACACTTATAGAACATGATGAAATGTTGCCTGATGGTGATAAAAATAAAAATAAAAACTTAATGGCCAATAAAGAGTCATTTGTAAACTTTGCTGAAGATTTTAATCTACTTATCCATATTGTCCATTGGTGAATGCCATTAATAATAAAAAGCAAAACAAGTTAGCAACATATACCTTTTATTTTTTTTAGATTTCCTATTCATAAAATGAGCATAGTATCTATATTTACTGGACATTTAAATTCATAAAAGATAATGAATAATCTGTATTTTGCCTTGAAGGATTTGGAGAAGTTACTCTATCTCCTGGAGAATGGTCAGAATAGTTTGTTCATCCTACAGCGGAAATTTACCAGGTTGCTGCCATGGATGGTGTGTTCCAGACACTTCTCTAATCTATCCTGACGATCTTAATCCATCCATACTCCGGGAAAATTATTAGGTGAAAACACTGAGTGTTTGTAAATGTAAAAATAAATAGACACCATTATCTAATGAATCCCAGCATCAAGTTATCTATGAACTATTGACTTAGACTCTTTCTGAGTCATGAAATGAAGGGTCTACAATAGAACCGGCTGTGGACTTAAGCGAGGAAAAAGACTTTGATGTTAATAAGCTGAATTAAAAGCACAGAGACATGTAAAAATTATACTTAGTTTGTGTTGCAGAGAAAGAAAAAATTAAGTTTTATATTGGTTCCATGAATGAGGAGTTTTTAAAAACTATCTGTAGACAATATAACAAATATTTTAACTACCTATGGATACATAGAAAAGCTTGCTATACAATGTGAATGATTGATTTCTCTTTGTCCCTATGCATTGCTGTTGTATGGTCTCTATAACATGTCTCCACTGAACTGATGTGTTGACTAAATGGAAAAGCTCATTGAAGCCTTGTCTGGATCTCTGGAAGATGTCTTTGCTACAGTTGGAGAACCCCAGTTCAGTAATCTATACTTGTAGCATAGCCAGGAGTTGTCAGTACTGCCCAGTGGTAAAAGTAGAAGCCATAATTTCTATCAAGGTCTATTCTTTAAAATTATGCTAATATATTTTTAAGCTTAGGGTTAAAAATCTCAGCTCTATTAAAATATTTATATTCTTTATTCTTTATATTATATTATATATTTATTACATAAATATATTGCATGTTCTTTATATTATATGTATTATTTATTATTTATACCTATTTTATACACAAATTAAAACCTGACATTTAAGAAATCTCACTGGATTTGTTAATGCATTCATGTAAGCCAGCATTTGGGAAGGTGGAACAGGATTTTCAAGCTAGTGTAGGTAATATAGTAACATTAAAGCTGGCCTGAGCTACATTGTGAGAGCCAGTTTTAACTTTATTTTTCGAATTGTTTAAAAGTTTATGTATACCTATGAGTATTTGTGTGACTGTGTGCCACACGTGTGTGAGAGCCTATAGAAGACAGAAGAGAGCATCAGTTGCATCTGGAGCTTCTTAACGTAGGTGTTGAAAACTCAACTTGGCTATCTCTAGAAAAGCAACAAGTACTCTTAGTAGCTGAGACATCTCTTCATTTCTCCAACACAAAGATCCTGGACAGCCCCAAGGTCATGGAATGTGCATGTGTGTGCATGTGTCCAACCATCTATTAGTCAAAGAGAGAAGGAAGCATAGTATCTCTTTTAAGAGAAAATGGTTGTTTTAAAACTAAAGTATGGCATATTGCAGAACCCACAGATTAGTATCTAATGCTCAACTGTAGTCTTTGACTTTTTAAAACATACTTTATTTAGGGTTGGTTATTTCTTTTTCAACCTTCACATACCTCAACCCTAGGTAAGAAACAAAGAAGGCTAATAGAGACGGGAGATGTGGACATTTTTAGAAGTAGTTCCTTGGGTTGATTCCACTCTTTATCCTCAGGATACCAGCAGTCTAGTCAAACAGCAAACCAGCAATTCAGAAATAGCAAAAGCAGCAGCAAGGTCCAGCAACAGCAGCAGCAGGGTTCAGCAGAAATGGCATGATTCAGCAGAAAAGGCATGAAGACTTCTCTGGAGCTTTTCTCTCTGAAAGCTTAACGAAGCATGGCCAAGCACTTCAAAGAGTTGCAATACAAAGCAATCTTCCTCTGTCTGTGGCCTCCTATTTATACCTTCTTAAAGTCCACACAAGGATGCTTTTCAGTTGGACAAAACCACACCCGACACACACTATAGCTCCCTGTTGACAAGGATCATGTACCCTCTCACAGGGCTGTTTATCATCGGACAAAGATCATGTGTCTATCAGTTGATCAGCTGCTATCAGCAATAGACAAAGCATTCTTGCATCTCACACTTGAACCTACAACAAAAACATATCCACACAATACAATCAAAATTTCAATTGCAATCAACCTCACCAAAGAAGTTTCTTCTTGCTGAAGATGGGAATTAACACAGAGACCCATACAAGTCAACCAACATCTCAACACAGAAGAAGGGGAGTGGGCACAAAGCTCCATCCCTAACGAGTCTTGCAGTTTTCAAATTAATAATTGCAATCCATATCTACTAGGAGAGGGAACATTAGTTTTTTCCATTGTGGTGATCTTGTGTAAGTTAATCAACTACACTCTAGGGCTGGCCTCATGCTCAGGAGTACATGAAAATCACAAAACAGATTATAATTTGTCATTTTTTGTTCTTTTATGTTGTTTCTTTGGTTTCATTATTTTTGTCTTTTCATTTTTTGATTTGGTGTGTGTGTGTGTGTGTTGAGACACAGAGAAAGAGAAAAAGAGAGAGAGCACATAAATTAGGTAAGGAGGATTTGGTAGATGGTGGAGGAGGAAAGGAATATCATCAAAATATGTTGTGTAAAAAATTTTACAGAAAAAATTTTCTTCACAAAAATAAAAACAGAATAAACAGTATTTTTATTTCGATCTAACATTTACTATATAAAAAGTATACCAGTTTTTGAAAGCTTCTTAAATTTTTATTTTTATGCATATAGTTATTTTGCCTACGTGTATATTAGTTTACAACACTTACGCAGTGCTCACAGGGCCCAGAAAAGAGCATCAGATCACCTGGGACTGGAGTTACAATTGTTAGCTACCATGTGGCTGCTGGAAATCAAATCTGGCTCTCTGGAAGAACAGCCAATGCTCTTAACCACTGAACTATCTTTCCAGCGCCAGTAAACCAGTTTTATACTTTAATAAATTTAGAAAATTTAGAAGTTATGCCTATGCAAAGTACCTAACCTGTGATTGATATAAAAATAAATTACATTTAAAAATAAACATAAAAATTTTAAAAAAAGTTAAAAAAGTTATGCCAGGTGGTTGTTTTATATATCCAAGGCAACTTTAAAACTGCTATTTGTGTGATTGTGTGCCTTCAGTAAAGATTAGAATTTACAGCAGAGTGTGATAATTTTAGAACTTTAAGGGTAACAGTAATTGCATTTGCCTATGAAGAGATGCTTTTTACATTTTCTCTTAGTGGTCTTGAGTTTTGTTCTGCCTTATGGAATAGTTTTATGATAGCTTTATGGAATAGTATACTAAACCAGTATGATGATTTTCTCCTCTGATCAATTCTGTCTAGAAAATTCAAGATAAGAAAATATCTTCATGTATAGTATATCAACTTTTGAGACCTTAATACCATGTTTCTTCTTTTAATGTAAATGGGATAGATTTAAGGATAATAAGATCAAATACATCATAGCATAAATGAATACTGTCCTGCTTGTGCATTTTCTTCAGTTTAGTACAGTGAGCTTAATGGCTAAGCAGACAAACTGTGCTACCAAGGGAGAATCACTAGGCAATGAACATCCCTTTTTCTTTGATGTAAGGCCTGCAAAACAGTCAGGTTCTATTTCGGTTTCTGCTTATCCAAAATAAAAGCTTGGACAATTGCACATGAATGCCTTATTGTGGTTACTTGCCAAGAATATTTAGACTTGAGAATAAAAAGATATTTTTTCTACTTCTGAAAGGTTACGTTTTAAGAATGAGACATAATCCAAAGCTATGTCGAAAAGTATAGTGACACAAAACAACTGGCCTAGCAGGAAAAATAGTCTGCCTTTGATATCAGAATCAATAAAAGAACTGTAAGTCTATGATGTTATGTTGGAAATGAAAAGGGTAAAGAACTTCCTGCAAACACATCACAATGCTTACTAAAATCTGTTATGCAAACTTAGAAATAGTGAATTAGGGTTTCTTTCATGGCTTTATGAGTTCTAAAGTTGAGCAATTAGAGGAAATTTTTATAAAGGGACATTTTGAAAATCACCGTTTTCTAATTTGTTTTTGTTTCTTGTATTTTTTGTCATACAGTTACATAGCTGTGGTTGGAAAATAAGGATGAACATTTAAAAGCATCTATATTAGAGGCAGAGGGTATGGTTCAGGAGTTAAAGTCTCCACTCAAGAATGGAGACCTAAATTCAACTTCTTTTTTTTAATAAATTTATTTATTTTTATATCAATCACAGGTTAGGTTTTTTGCATCCCATGCGTAGCCCCCTCCTTCACTCCCTCCCACCCTCCCCAAACCTCCCTCATCTCCTCCCCGCCCCCTGCAAGTTCACCAACAGGGGAGGATCTCCTCCCCTTCCATCTGACCCCAGATCATCTTATCTCCTCAGGGCTGGCTGCAATGTCCTCCCCCGGGATCTAGCCAGGCTGTTACTCCCTGGCATGTATGGGGGAGGGTCGAAGAGTCAGCCATCAAGCTCAAGACTGAAACAGCCCCTGTTTCCCTTACTAGGGTCTTCAGTTCACCAATGAGTTATCATGGGCAACATCTGAGCAGGGGTTCTAGGCCATATCCATACA
>JAQQSO010005343.1:0-12128 GCA_028658305.1 Pachyuromys duprasi
AGTACTTGTTGGCATCATTAATGATGTCAAGGAGGTCTCATGGGTGTGTGTATTTCACAGAGGGCGTTCATTTACCTGCTGCACAGTCTGGCCTTTGGTGACGTACTCATTGCCGACCTTGACCCTGGGGTAGCAGAGGGCTTTGAGAAGGTCAGCAGAGTTCAGAGACTGGAGATAGGCGGCCTTGTCAGCAACTGCAGAAACAATTCAGGTTCCCAACATTACCTCCTCTGGACCCCAAGATACACAGAGGCAGAATGTTTAGATTGCTTCATACGTTCTATTTTGGGGATAAATTTGTGCGCATCTAGTCCACTAGAAGCTCTGCTACGAAGGAGACATGAGTTTGGACTGTATTTTCTCTGTAAACCCATATAGAGGGTTTTGTTTGACTTCAGCTGTTTAGGTTTGGTACCTTCGGTGCCATCTGGCTCAGCTTGCTCTTCACGCTGCTTCTGCTTGAACTTCATGTTCCCATAATGCATCACGGCCCCCGTGAGCTTATAGATGGAGACTCTTTCATCAGAAGTGAAGCCCAGAATGTCAATGGCACTCTAGACAGGTCACAAGAGGGTAAGGGTAAGGACAGAAGACAGTGCTTTGCAAATGTATAGTTTACTGTACATTGCTGTCATGCTCACACATAATATTATGACTTACATCCGTGGCCATCAACTCCTCTTGGTCATCAATGCTGGGCACTGTGATCTCCCCTTGACTGACAAAGGCATAATCATATGGGTTGGTGGTGATCAGGAGCATTTCTAAGCACATGGAATTAAGGGTATGTGTTCAGTATTAGAATTAGTATTAGAATTTAGTATAAAAAAGATTAATTTCCACCAATGAATGTAAAGTCCTTACCAATTAGATCTGGCTTCTTGTTAGACATGATCTGATAAAAAATGTGGTAGCTTCTTTCCGCTTTCAGCTGGAAAGTGACTCTAGACTTCTCCAAAAGATCTGGAATGGATAACTAACATCAGATAGGAAGGGATTCTCTTACAGTGATTTTTTTTTAGAACTTGGGATGATCAGCTAAGTCTTATGACACCTTGGGATCATAGCTCGGTATTCATAAGGCGGCATGTGCTACGTCTCCACATACGGAGTTTCCTCTGGCCACTTCTAGAATGAATGCAAAAATGCATGTGGCTGAAGGAATAGTTACTTCTTAGAAGAACCCTGACATTTGGAATATCATCTAGTCTTGAAACTGCTGCTTCCTGGAGCCTCCAGGCCTCTGATAGAGGGGCTACCAAATACTTGCCAGGGCTCAGAGAAGGAAGACTAACATGCTTTTAACCCACAGGCAGCTCAAACACCCTCGTGTTACTTCGTTGTTGTTTTGTTTGTTTATTTTGGTTTTTTTTTTTAATGATTTGGAAGTGTTCTGAACCAGGTACTTCAAACGAGTCCAAGAATACCTGGCAGCTCCTACAGAACCATTGGTCCATGCCTTGGTGGGTAGAGCATACCGTGGGCTTTGCCTAGGGCTGGCACCACGGCAAGCCTGGTTGGCAGCAGAGGTGTCCTCTAGGCTCCATGCCGAGCAGAGCAGCAGCGTGTTCCTCCAAACCCTCATTCGTCATTCTTGGATTCTAGTTAGAAGGTCCAATTACTCACATGTTTCAATATCAGCAGAAGCCAGTTTCCCTGTGGTACCAAAGTGGATCCTGATGAATTTACCCTTGGAAGGGAAAAATAAGATGTTGGCTTCAATGCTCGAAGCACACAGAAAGGAGAGAATGCAGTGCTTCTGATATGGTTTCAACTGAAGTCAGAGAAGACCAAGAGACTCACAAAGCGGGAGGAGTTGTCATTCCTCACGGTCTTGGCATTTCCAAAGGCCTCCAGCAGGGGGTTGGCACTGATGATTTGATCTTCCAGGGTCCCCTGCCAGGGAAAGATCCTTGTATATCAGGCCCAGGGCTTTCTTGCCTGGGAGCCCCAAAAGCAGCTGGACTCTGTGACAAGCATGCTCACCTGCATTTTGCCAGAAGGCGCTTCCTCCTTCTTCTTCTCCCCAGTGACCGCAATTGTTGCAAAGTACTGGATGACACGCTTCGTGTTCACAGTCTTCCCGGCCCCGGATTCTCCGCTGTCCAACAAAGAACAATATATGGAAGATTACATTTTGCGGCCACTAAAACTATTTCTGTCAACAATATTTACTCTTTCATGCATCTGTCTTTACATATCTTTATCATTGTCGATTAGGTTGGGCCTTTTTAGTCTACAGATGACTCATTGTCCTCCTTTTAGGTTGCACTGACAAGTCAGGAAATTCATTTATGATTTCTTTAATACATGGTTTGGGTGCTTAAGATGTTCGGGGCTCTTGTCAAGGTGCTGAGACCTGTCTTAAAGCATTCCCCAAGCAGCCACTTAGCAGCTAGGTAGTGAACAGAAGGAGTAAGAAACCCTGAGTGGTGTGTATTCCTTGGCTGTCTTAGACTAAAAATAAGACTCCACTTAGGTCTCTCACAGGTTAGAAGTTCCCTAAGTAGGCCTCAAATAACATGACTAATACTATCCCCTCAAGTCTTTACCTTCATTAGGTTATGCGCTACCCTCTGCACTGGACTGAGCTCTGGCCGAACTCCAAGAGGAAATGTTACATTCCCTACTTCCAAGGAAGCCACATGAAACTCTCAAGACTATACTGACCAGCAAGATAAATCGCAGTTTTGTTGGTTTACATCTGGACTCTGTTTACTTTCAACAATGAGGTTGGAAGAGTTCCTAGGGCCTCACTGATTTTGTCCTTTCTTTTAGTAATACCTAATTTTCTCTTTGGGTTTATCATTTTCCCAGTGAGAGGAAAACACCAGTAAGTTTCAAAATAGAAATACATACGTGATCAAAATAGACTGATTCTCCCGATCTGGAAGAAAAGCAGTATGTAATCAATACATGTATTAGTCACATAAATTTTTCTTGAGTCTGTAAGTGTCATATTTTCCATGGAATTTTTCCCACTGTATTATTGTAAAGTTATAGATGGGATTTATCCTCTAGTCTTTCAAGTTAAGAAAGAAAACCATAAAATGTTGTCATAACCACGTTACCACAGGAAAAGTACCTTATTGATTTCACATAAAGGACTGTAGACTCCAAAGTCAGACATCACCCCTCCCCCGCAACGCCATCTGTAGATTTTAGTGGCATACTTCCCACTGATTAATAGCTACCATCAGCAATGGATACTGTGCTCTGGTTTTACAGGTCAGAATGGTGACATTCAAGCCAAGGTTAGGATTTCATTTCTAAATGGGTGAATTAACCTCACAAAGAAAACGTTTCCTTGTCCTGTGGCCCCAGACTACAACCCTGTGAATGGCCTTCCTCAAACTGTTAAAGAACAATCAGGTAGACATATCCTTTTCGGGGTGAAAACTTTTGGTTATAAGTCTAAGGAACCCAACACATCTCCTCCAAGGAGAAGCCACCAAGAATGCACTCTGGTGACTTTGAAGGCGGTAGTGCTTCTAAAGTATCCAGCACAAACAGCAAGAAACTGAGGCGCTGAGGGGCGCCTGACGCAGCTTGCACTTGTCATCCTTCAGCTGCCTTCTTCTCGTTACTTAAACTTAAGAAGTAAAGCACACTTTTCCTTACAAGGAAAGAGACACTGAGCGGCACGATGAAGTTGCAAGCTCTGCAGAAGTAGTGAGTCAGACGTACCCAGCCTAGTCCCTGGCTTGGTAGTGTCCACCCTTCCCTACATTTGACACCTTTTGTGAACAGTTAGCACGTCATGAGCACTCACGGATAACTGATTCTTTCTAAAGGTCTTTTGACTCTAACATGGTTGGATTGCAGGTGATAAAACAATTCATCTGAAAACCGTTCAAGCCACTCACCCGTCAGCATGAACTGGTAGGCGTTGTCAGAGATGGAGAAGATGTGGGGCGGGGCCTCCTGGCGCTTTTTGCCCCGGTAGGCCGCCACCACCTCTGCGTTGTACACCGGCAGCCACTTGTAGGGGTTGACGGTGACGCAGAACAGGCCCGAGTAGGTCTGCATCAAAAGAGGGGACATAATTATTGCACGGGACATTCATTATCTACTGTTTTTTTTTTAAGAAAGGAAAAAAAAAAAACACCACAACACAACATATTAACTACTCTCTTGAGCAAAAGGCCATTGTAGAGAACTCACGTAGATCATCCAGGCTGCATAGCGCTCTTTGAGGTTGTACAGCACAGCGGGCTCGTGCAGGTGGGTCATCATGGCCATGTCCTCGATCTTGTCGTACTTGGGGGGGTTCATGGGGAAGACTTGGTCATCTTTTACTGTTACAGTCTGCCCGTGAGCAAGAGATATTAGGTTAGGAAGCACGTGTCAGTGAAACCGGCCCCGTGTCTACTGTCACCAGCTCCAGATGTTTTACTCACAGCTCCAGCTTCCGTCTTGGCTGTCACCTTCCCCCCTTCCCTGCTCTGCACTGTTGCTTTCACAAAAGACTCCTTGGCATCCACCACAAACACGGATGACTTGGCATCGAAAGGTTTGTTCTGGGCTTCGATTCGCTCCTTTTCAGACTTCCGGAGGTAAGGAGCAGCCTCCCCGAAAACGGCCATCTCAGCGTCGGAACTCATGGCTGCGGGCTATTGGGGGCAGCCCAGTGAGAGAGCCTGCCTGGCAGAGGAAGAGATAGTAGAAAAAAAATTTTTTCAAGTGTTTTAAAACATTTATTTCTTTTTATTAATTACAGTTTATTCACTTTATATCCCAACTGTAGCCCCCTCCCTTGTCCCCTCCCAAAATTTTAAAACTGAGCTATTAGAATCCCGTGCATTTTATTTTTTCATTCCCTGACAGTTGGGTGAATGCATTGCACCAAGTCTAATCATCTCCCTGGCTACAGTGTGGTTGAAATGTCAGATTCCTTGTTCATTGCCAGAGCTGACAAGTACTTACTTAATCATGCGCTTGGACAGTAGTTGTTTGAGGCTCACCCACTGGGAGATGTCTCAGTAGACATCCTGTGCACCTCGTTTGTTATGTATATTAACCTTTAGGAGCTGTCTACCATTGGCTCATATGAAACACAAAGCAGAGGAAGGATGCTACAGTGTTCTCTGGCTCTTTACACTTTTGTTTTCTTTCCTGTTGGATTTCTAGCACCTTGCAGCAGGGAGTCCTTCTCTTTCTGGCATCCTTCACACCTCTAAAAACACATGCTGGGTGCAGAGAAGGGCTCAGAGCTGGCTGGCTTGGTAAAAAGAACAATCAGGATATGTGCCTAAAGTTTTAGAAACTCTCTTGCATATAGAGAGGTTTGGAGTTTGCTTTTTTCCCCTTATAGACTCAGCAGTTATAAAGATTGCACAAAAAAATAGCAGAAATGTGAAGAACTTGGTTTGGCATTATTTTGTTAAAATGACATTTTATTACAGACCATTTATCTTATCCCTCTATCAGAATTTTGACAAACTTCATTGTGTTTTCTTGCTCTTTTACTCATGTTATTCTAAATATTTTCAATTTTTTTCCTTTAAGATCTACTTCTTAACATTCAGGAACTCTGCAGATAGACATCATATATAATCTGTATTGGAATTTTAAAAGATACCTTTTCTGGGAAAACTCCATTGGGTAAACTTTTCCTATTTTTTCATTTAAATTACAATAACTGGTATCAAAATTAAAGTACTTTGTCTTCCTGAAACCACTTTCCCACCATTTAAATTTTTTTGATGCGTTCTACCTGCGCATTTAGACATCACCTCACAAATCTTATTAATTAATTCTAAGAGCTATACCATAGAATGCTTATGTTTTTCTTTTTAAATGAGCATATTTTTATCACATTGCATGTTGTAATCACTTAAAAGACAAACTGCAAAGCTAGACACAGAAAATCCTCAGGTACAAAACTCCCAAGACTCTGAGAAAGCATTTCACATGCTGGAAAGGATCATTGTTAATGAGACCTAGTTTCCTAAGCCCCCTTGAAGTTTTTTAGGAGAAGCATGATCAGCCATAACATTGAAATGTTTTTCACTTTTCAACCCCAACACACACTTTCAAAATGCTAAAGAAGATGTCTTGCACTCAGAATGAAAAAGAAAAAAGAAAAAGAAGAAGAAGAAGAAGAAGAAGAAGGAGAAGAAAAAGCTTACCTTTAGTGATGCAACCTCGACTGTGGGTCAGATCTGTAATTTAAAAAAAGCAGATACCTTCTGGTCAAATGCTAGTGACTCCCAATAAGAGTACAGTTCTTATCTCAGGAAACCAGGAAATGACTGGGAAGACCAGCATCTAACTACAATTGCTGCAGAGTAAGTTGGTGCTTCCCTGGAAGGACTGCCAGGGGCAGCAGGAGCCAGGACATGCGGCATGCACAGCAGCAGCCAGGCATCCCTTCCGAGCCCTGTCCTCACACACTCTTACCTTGAAGCTTTATGAGGAAAGACAAGTCATTCTCATTCCAAGGGTACTTTTATAGGATCAAATATGGAAAACACGTAACCTCCTCCTCTTTCTTAAAACATATTTGGCAAAACGTGGTTTTGGCAATGAAGGTCTCCAAGCCTAATTCCCCTCATATTAAAGATGTTTGGATATAATTAGAAATATTCCCTCTCACATTGGGTTAAGTATATGAATCAATCTCCTATAAATAATTTGAGTTGTTGGTGATAGGAAAATGATCCGTCCTTGTAATAATGTAAGGTGTTGTTTCAAAGACTGCTGAGTTCTGGAATCCCTGGACTTTGTTGCCTGGAGCTCTTCTGTTTCACTGAGCGCCCTGTGCAAGGGCTCGTCAGCTGCTGTACAATTGCAGTATTAAGCCACAGAGGAAACTTTCTTCCTCTTAGTCCAATGTCAAACACTGCTGCTTCCTCCCAAGAAGATGGGATTTTTTTTCTAGTTCATTGTAGTTTTTGAGGGATGCTTTAAAGCTTAATTTTAAATGCTGGTTGATGAAGAACCAGTCAAAGAAAGACAGCTGCTTTTGTTTCCTTCAGTGAGGCGCCTCTGACTCACTGTCAAATCATCCCCTTCCCACTTCAGACCTACCCCCCAACTGTTGCCCAGCCACACACATTCTCTCATTAAAAAAAAAAAAAAATATATATATATATATATATATTTCAAATTGCTTGTGAAACCCTGTTTCCTTTATGAAAACAGATGTGAGGAAATATTAAAAACAGGATTTCTGTCTATAAATGCCAGCCAATTTGACTTCTCCGGCAGCCAAGGTGGTTCATATTTAAATTTTCACTTAAAACACCACCTGAACATTGTTTCCTATTTTAACTTATGTTGCCCTGCAGTCTGAGTGTCTCTCTCATAGCTAACATTGCATGGCTGAGAATGAACCCCCCAGGGCCTTTGTGCACCCATCTCTCTTGCACTGATGTGATGAAATCAGGTTGCCCTGTGAAAGTAGATATCCAGAGATGCAGGTTGTGATGGTCATATGACTTCATTACTGCAAGGGACTATGTGAGCCACATTTCTCTCTCTCTCTCTTTTTTTTTCTTCCTAACAAAGCAACCAAGCTCAAAGAATAGAGAAGAGTCCCACAAATCACACAGCGGTTTAGACACTGGCAACTGATCTGTAGCCCAGCACACTCACTGGTGACACTCTATCCAGAGTGGATTAGAGGCACCAGGAGGGTCTTGAAGGACTGTGCATCCACCAGGAACTTTCCTAGACCAACTGTGAGCTGTTTTGCTCTATCCAGGTACACCTTGCTTCTTATGTAGCTATTTCTCTATTAGGTATCTGTAAAATGTGGCTAAAGGATCTCAGAGCGAACAGTTTCATGAGTCTCTGAATGGGATTTGATGGAATTTTAAGATGGACTTGGTACTACTTTGAAGAAAAAAAAAAAAAAACAGAATGGAGAAGAGAAAGCAAGGTCTTGGTTTCTTGTTGTTACTACCAAATTATATGATGCTTAAGCATTGATGGGTGATGTGGGGGAGGGGGATGAAAAATTGGCCAATACAACGAGAAGAGCAAGCCTGTGTTCTTCCTAAGACCAGTGCAAACTGGCTTACCTGTGAAGTTGCCTCCACGTGTCCGATTGAAATCAGTCTCAGACTAGCCGCTTCAGCCAAGACACTTTTCTTTTGGCTCAGATGAGAGGTCAACATTTAGCTTTTAAAGGATACTGTCTAGGAAGGCTGTGTTTTTGGACAGTGCATCAAAGCTGTCTTCATTTCTAAAATGTTAGCTACCATGTTTGTTTTTTACATGCATTTGAGTAAACTGCTTTGAGATTCTTAGTCTGGCCTCTTAGTCATTTACTTTAGGCTCTTCATATGATTATAAAAGAAGCTATAAAGAGAATGTGAAGACTAGGTGCGTGGCTTATCAATACCAAATTATAACATAGAAAATAGCATTTTCTATGTGTCCAGCTTTGATGGGCTTTCTACAGCTTTTACAAGAAAAGGAGTTATTTCCAGTGGATGATACAGATAATCCATTGAGTGGTGTATAAATGGCATTAATATTAATGTCAGAGAGAGTTTTCATGAGCTAATAAAGATATTTGGTGTTTGATTTCCTTATGTAGTTATTAAACACAGAGAATTAATGATTTGGCTAGTGTGAATTATCTCTGTAGTGTGTATCATCCTTTGTCTAGACCTGGAAAACAGGGTTTATGTTACGGGGTGTAGAAGATTCCTGGGATTTAACAATACCAGGAACCACTGGAAGAACTAGAAGTGACTTCCAGGACTCTGTTCACCAGAACAGGCTTCTTGGCAAGTGGCACCATTATCAACCTAAAGTATCTCGATAAATCAAAGACGCGTGTGAATATGTGCAAATTTCTTGGTAGCAAGTGGGATGCGGGTATTATTGAGGTTTTTTTTCAAACTTTGACGTTGGTTTAGGAAGGTGACAAAAGAGAGGGCCAGCCCAAAGATGTTGCTTGCCAAGGAACTGGGTTCTTTATTTCCTTGCTGTAGGATGGAATAGAATCCCACAGGGACATGACCAAAGGCTTCACATTTTGTGCCTCCCTCCAGTCACTCCACAACATCAGATCTTGCTCACTCTTCACTTATGATTTTGGTGTGGACTTCGCGGCTCTTCACCCGCAGCTTGTTGACCTGAGACTCGGCGATGTCAGCCCGCTCCTCAGCTTCCTCCAGCTCATGCTGGATCTTGCGGAATTTGGATAGATTTGTGTTGGATTGCTCCTCCTGAGAATAAAAATGTAATTTGTAATAAGCCCATGTTGAAATCTTTCTAAGCTCTGCAGACTGGCAGAAGCAGAACTTGGTATCTACAGAGAAGCAGTATCTTACCCTTCTTGAAATTTTGCTTACCACTGAAATTAATTTTATGGTTTGAGATTGTTGTCTCAAAATTATTACATCATAATTTTTGCAATCAAAATATCTTTTTGTAAGAATCTTTCTGTGTGTGTGTGTGTGTCTATCTGTCTGTCTGTCTTCATGTGTGTGTGCAGACATTCTTGATGACCAGAAGAGGGCGATGGACCTACCTCTGGTGCTAGAGTTACAAGTTGTTGTTAACTGCTTGGAATAGGAGCTGGGAAAGAAACTCAGACCCACTAAAAGCAACTAGTGCTCTTAATGACTGAGCCATCTCTCCAACCCCAACAACAAAACCATCCAAACAGACGCATGTCATGAATAAAGCAGGAGAAGGAAAAAAATCAGAAACATCAAGAATATAAAAAAAGGCAGGGCATGGTGGCACATGCCTGTAATCCCAACACTCAGGGAAGCAGAGGCAAGAGGATCTTTGTGAGTTCAAGACCAGCCTGGTCTACAAATCAAACCCAAAATAGCCAAGGCTATACAGAGAAACCCTGTCTCAAAAAAAAAAAAAAAAAAAAGAATATAAAAAGGCCAGGTGGTTAGTTAATGCTTGCTGTTAGGTGATGATGGTTAACTAAAATTAACTAGTCCTTATTATATTAAACATGGTTTAATAATCATTTGGACATGGAAATGTCTATTGAATTTTATTACAGACTATTTTTGGCATAAAATGATTATTTCCTTTTGCTTTTGATATAGCAATTATATTAACAGATTCTCAAATAAGGTATCTTTATACTGCAGAACTTAAGCCTGTTTACCCAGATTAGACAAGTCCTTCAGTTAAGTATGAGTTTTAGTGTTTAGTAATGTGTCTGTGTCGTGACTGCAGTCAGGAGTAGGGTTGCCTTCATTTCTTCCAGTCTTTCCTTGGACCGGTTTTGGTATGAGGGTTATGCGAGCTTTGTAATGTGAATTGGAAAGCTTTGCATCTTTTCCCATGCTCTTGAACAGCTTACATAGTTGGGGATTATCTGTTCCTTGAAAATTTGAAAGACCAATCTGGACCTGGGTCCTTTTCAACAGTAATTCTGAAATAACTCCTTAGCCCAACTTGGTAACTCATCTTCTCCTGAAAGAATGATCTTTATGAGCTCAGCTCTTTGAACTGGTTTATATATTACACTAAAAACACTGCTCTATGCACAAGGCATGTCTCCCTTTATCTTCCTGATGTGCTATTTGTATTGTCTCTGGTTTCTTCATTAAACTAGTTGTAAATGTATTTGTTTTATTAATTCTCCAGAAGTTATCAGGTATTATTAAAATGTCAAAATAGTATACTCTAATCAGTTAATTTCTATCTTTAAGAGAATTTCTTGCTTCCATTGTGGTATTAGTGTTAATTTCTAGATTGTATATAAATTTATTTAGTTCTTTTTAATTTTGATTAGTGCTATAAAGCCTATATAAAGCAACGGATTGGCCCTGTAAGCAATTTTGGCTGTGTTCCATCTTCCTTGTAACTTTGTTTATAATAATGATTTGGTAACCATATTTTCCTAATGTCCATTTTAGCCCAAGAGTTATTTTTTACTTATTTTATATTTTCACGTGTGCAGATATTTTGTCCACAAGCATGTTTGTGAACCACGTGTGTGCCTGGCTCCCAGGGAGGCCAGAAGAGGGTGTCGGTCCCCTGGATCCGGAGTCCCAGATAGTGGTGGGTGCTGGGAACTGAACTCAGGTCTGCTGGAAGGGTAGCTAGTCCTCTTAACTGAACCATCATCTCTCTGATCCCCAAGAGTTGTGTTTAAGTTTGCATGTTAGCAGTAAGGTGTCTGGGGATTTCTGTTTCTGTATCTTATCTCTACATCACTTTGTCCTACCATAGCCTGGGAGACCAGCCTGTATAATTTCCACTTTTGATTTTTTTATTTGAGGTTTCTCTGTAATCTAGGAAAGCTATTGGTACTAGAAACAATAAGCAAAAAGTACAAAGAGGTACTAGGCCCTGGTGTACACAGTCTGCATAGAGCAAACAGCTAATTTTCTAAGTGAGGTAGTACATCGAATTATTTAGCAGCTTTTCCAAATCCCAGGACTTCCACTACTCCCTATCCTAAAAATACTCACAGCCTCCTCGGCTTGTCTCTTGTAAGATTTCACTTTTGCCTGGAGTTTATCCACCAAGTCCTGAAGCCGGAGGATATTTTTTCGGTCTTCTTCTGTCTGCAAGATTGTAAGAAGCACACGGCATTACCCCAAAAGCATGCGCAATCACTGTGGGCGTCCCACACGCCTCTGCAGGGGGCTAAGCTGCTAAGAGCCCCTGCCTACCTGGTACGTGAGCTCCTTCACGCGCCTCTCATGCTTGCGCAGACCTTTGACGGCCTCAACATTCCGCTTCTGTTCATTCTCCACTTCGCCTTCCAGTTCTCGCACCTACGAAGGAAAAGGCAGGCGCTAAAAAATTTTAATCCAACGAGGCGCTGGAAACCCACGGAAATGGACAAACACAGAGACCCACCCTGGCCTCCAGTTTCTGGATCTGCTTCTTGCCGCCCTTCAGCGCCAGCTGCTCAGCTTCATCCAGACGCAGCTGCAGGTCCTTCACCGTCTGCTCCATGTTCTTCTTCATCCGCTCCAGGTGGGCGCTGGTGTCCTGCTCCTTCTTCAGCTCCTCCGCCATCATGGCGGCCTGGTGAGTGAGTGATAAGACAGTGGGTTAAGGGATGAAGAGGCCCGGCAGGATTCAGCTTCGCTGCCTCCATCTTGCCCTCTGCTCACATCAGTGATGGCTTTCTTGGCCTTCTCTTCTGCATTGCGGGCTTCCTGGACAATGTCCTCCATCTC
>JAQQSO010005344.1:0-12127 GCA_028658305.1 Pachyuromys duprasi
ACCCCAAGGTACTTTATGTTATTAGTGGCTATTGTGAAGGGTGTTGTTTCCCTAATTTCCTTTTCGGCCCTTTTGTCTTTGGTGTACAGGAGGGCTTCTGATTTTTTTGAGTTGATTTTGTATCCAGCCACTTTACTGGCCTTCAGCCAATCTTATGGAGGCATTTTCTCAGTTGAGGTTCCCTCCTCTCTTTAGCTTACATCGAGTTGACATAAAACTATCCAGCACAACATTTAACAAAATTCCTGCATGACAAATATTTGCATCAAAGTTTGGGAGGCACTAACAGCGATCATTCAACATTTGTGGTATATGTCTTTGTTTGTAAAAATAAAAACTGATCCTAAGTACCTTAAACCTTTGAGATGCAGTGTCAGTAATTTTAGAAAAGAGAGTTGGTTGACTTTTCCTTAGGCTGTAGCTCTTGGTGGGAAGCCGTGTTGCAATGTGTCTTCATTGTAAGCATTAAATTTGGGAGAAAACGGAGGGGTGTCACTAGGTTTGCTTGTGTCAGACTTACATCCCCTTAACTAGTAGCTGCAGGTCATAGAGACTATGTGGGCGCTGCATCCCACATGTAGTCATACCTTTCTACAGAGACTGCATGTCTTCACGAGCAGGTGTCATCCCAGAGTCGCCTGTCAGTGTTGTCAGACTAAAGTTGGCACATCTTCTGCTAATAATTGGCATAGACACATATGTGTGTGTTTAGTCTTTCCATCTCTGCAGCCCCGTTCCTGTGATTTTTTTTTTGTTTCTATTTCTTTACCTAAGAGTTCATGCATGCTAATGATCTCAGCAGTTGACATTTTGCGGGTGACACAAATGTACTTCCAGCTTGGCTCTCTAATTCTGAGTTTCATCTTCATATCTCCAACTGTTCAGTCATAACTTAAAGTTCAACATGGCCAAAATTGGGCTCATCATCTGTCCCTCCCAACTTCCTTATTTCTATCAAGATGCTACTGACTTTGAAGATAGCTAAGCATCTGTGGCCCCATTCTTATTTCTCAAATGTAGCTACCAAGTCCTAAACCTTAAAATGTCAGTTTCTTTAGCATGTTTCTCCTCTCCCACATACCTGTCAGAGTTTAAACCCCAGCGTCCTCTCATTTAGCTCTCAGTGGCGTGGTCCCTTGCCTTGAGTCTTCTTTTCAGCCTTTCTGTATTATCATTGCCACGCAGATGTACTTGGAGTGCGTTTGCGTCAGGCCATGGCCCACCTCAGACAATATCTATAGTATTCCAAAGCGCTTTATTGCATGTAAAGGTTTGTTGTTACTCCAACTCGCTCCAGCGTCTCAGCGCTCTCATTGTCAGAGCTCTACCTAAGAGCTCTTTCGATCCCCCTGAAACACATTCTACAACATGGGTAGTCAGGGCTTTAGAGATGAGTGACGTTGTGTTGACATAAAGAATCTCATATGAGTGTAACCACTCACTTACTACATTATCACATTCTTCTTGTTTGTTTTTGCATCAGGGCTTTACTCTGTAGTTCTGGCTGGCCTGGAACTCTCTATGTAGACCATGATGGCTACAAACACAAAGAGATCCTTTTGCCTCTGCCTCCAGAGTGCTGGGATTAAAGGAATGTGCCACCACATTCAGCTTAGTTTATTCTTTTAAATAAGTTTTGTTAAAAATAATGTTTATTTGCAATGTAAACCAGACTGGCCTTTCACTTACCAATACTTACCTACCTGCCTTTTCTTTCAAAGTGCTGGGATTAAAGGTGTGTGTCATCTTCAGTCTGATTTCCATCATGATGTTGGCTTTGAACTGTTACATACCTGACTATTTGGTTATGTACCATTCCTATATTTTCTATTAGTTGATATATAATTTGTTTCATCTTTGTTCATTTTCCTCTTAGCCCCCATTATGAAGACAGAGCAATTCCACCTGTCTTTCCTTTGTTCATTGTCTTTGTTGAGAATTTTTGCATATATATAAATCAGGAAAATTGGTTTACAGGTTTTTTTTTTAGTTTACAATGTCTTTATTTGGTTTTGATATCTAGACACTAGGAGCTTTGTATAATGCACTTAATAGCATTTCTTCCATTTTTATTTTGCAGAACAATTTAAGAAGTATTGATGTTAGGTCTTTCCTAAAGATTTGTAGAATTCATCTACAGTGAACCCTTCTGTACTAGATTTTTCTTTGTGGGGAGTTTTTTTATTTACTCTTTTAGTCTTATTGCTTGATATGGTCTAAGTTGATCTTCTTAGTTTAGTTTCAGCAGGCCATATATGTTTAGGAATTTATCCATCTCTTCTAGACTCTCCAACTTTGTAGACTATGTGTTAAAAGCATTCTTTAATGAGTCTTGGGATTTCTTAGGAGTCTGTTGTAACAATTGCCTTTTTATCCCTAGTTATACTAAATTGATTTTTCCTTCTCTTTCTTTTAATTAGCTTGGGCAAGATCATTTATCACTTCAAAGAACCAAGCATTTGCTTGATTGCAAATATTCTTTTAGTCTCTATCCAGCTATTCTTTGCAATAATCCTTTTTATAATTGAGAATATATTTTTTTCATACAATATATTCTGATTACAGTTTCCCCTCCCCTGATGCTTCCCAGATCCTCACCACCCACCCAAATCCACACCCTTTTGTTCTTTCTCATCAGGTATTTAAAATAAAATAAGATAAAAACAAAGAAACTAAAATAGGATAAAACAAACAAACAGGAAAAAAAAAGCCAAAAAAAAGCGCACGAGAAACACATACAGATGCCTAGATGGCCACATTCTTACACAGAAAACCAACAAAACCAACAAAAAAGCTGGAAAACCAAAATACAGAAGTAAAAGATCTGCAAGGTTAAAAAAGTGCCCAAAGCATTCATTGTGAGACAACGAAACGCCCCAAATACCATTGAGTTCATACTGCTGGGCATGGGGCCTGTTCTTCAGTGTGGTTTGTCTCCCCAGTGAGACCCTGTTGGAGAAAAGTAACTTTTCATTTGTGAGTGGCTGTCAATTGGAGACAGCTTCTGGGCTGGGGCTGGGGTTTGAGTCCATCTCCCCTCTCAGCTGGGGGACCCTGTCAGACTCAGATGTGCAGGCCCTGTTCTGTGGTAATCGTTATTATTAGTTGCGTTCTGCTGCATTTGGGTTCGACTTCTTATTTTTTCCAGAGACTTAGGCTGCTTCATTAGGTGGTATGTTTAAGTTCTCCCTGAGTTTTTTTTTTTTTCTTTAAACTAGGAACCTGAAGGTGCAGATGGGAAATTCCTTAGTTTTCTCTTATATTACATTTTATTTATTAATTTACACCCCCTCGTCTTTTTCTCTGAGTGTGCCTGTTTGTGTGTGTGCTACAGTGTACACATGTGTCTTAGGGATTAAACTCAGAGTGTCAGGCTTGGTGGCATGCGTCTTTACTCACTGAACTGTTGGTATAATCTCTTGTGTACTGTATGGATGTTCCTCAACCAAAGAATGGATAAAGAAAATGCAGTACATTTACACAATGGAATACTATTCAGATATTAAAAAATGCAATTTTCAGACAAATGGATGGAATTAGAAAATATCATCCCAAATGAGGTAGCCCAGATCCAGAAAGACACACTTAGTACATACTCACTTATAGGTGGTTATTAGCCATGGAGTACAGGATAACCAACCATGCTACAATGCACAGACCTGAAGAGGCTAAGTAACAAGGAGGGCCCAAGGGAGGATGCTTGAACACACTCCGAAGGGGAAATAAAACAGACATCTGAAGTAGATGGAGGGAGTGATCGGGGTGGGGGAGGAGGCAGGAAAAGTAACTGTGGTGGGGATCAAGTGTGGGGAGAACTGGGGTGTGGGGATGGGGGAGGACTAGGAGCTTGAATGGAAATCAGTGGGGGCATCTCTGGGACAGTGGAGGCCCTGGGAGTCTATGGGGTGATCCTTGCTGAGACTCCTAGCAGTGGGGTGGGGGTGGGGGTGGGTGAGTTGAGGCTATCTGTGTTTAAACGATTACTGAAAGAATTTGCTGTTTCCTATGTTTTTGCCAGCTGTTTGGGTTACTAGCAATTCTGTTATTCCTGTTCTGTTAGTAATAGCAGTTACTGTGTTGTGCATGATGGATCCTTCCCAGCTCTCCTATGAGAATCTGTTCCTTTCATGAAATTTATTTCTTCCTATGTCCTCATGCATGACGCTGTCTTTTCTTTCCTTAAATGCAGTGCTGGCTTGCTCGTCATGAACTGCCTGCCCTCTTGGGGAGCAAAGGAAAGGAGGCAACTCCTGCAGCACTCCGGTCCTTGGCAGCAGTGTGTGGTGGGTGACAGGGCTGATGGAGATGGAGAGCCCTGGGGAAGAAGTGAGTTTTCTTGGGGGAGAGGAGCACCATGGGGTCACTTTGATCTTTGATAGGTGAAGACTGAATCACCCAGAGAGCATGTGCAGAACAGAAGAACAGGTTATCCAGGAATGCTGATGGCATAGAAGACAGAATGTCACAGAGGAGGAAGTGGCCCTCAAGACAGAAGTTACAGAGAAATGGCAGCAACCGAGGAAGAGGTCAACAGTTCTGGAAGCTAGGACTCGGGAGGGACTCCAGCAAGAACTCTCCGTGTGCTGTGGTTGTGGGAGGAGGGTGTTCAGGTGCCAATGCTTACAGGTTCTGCAATGACAAAGAAATAGCAGCTACAAACTCGGTAATCAGAGGAGTTATGTTAGGAAACCAATGCAAACAGTGGTAAGGGTCTTAATCAGTGATTCTAAATTCTATTTGCCTGTTCTTTTTTTTTTTGTTGTTGTTGTTTTTGCCAATTTCAGAATTTGATGTCTAGATTGTAGACCAATACAGAGGGAAGGACAGTTTTCACTTTTTTTTTCAATATTTTTCTTTTGTTTATGGTAAAAGATGCCAACATTCTGTATCTGAACCATAAATGTAAGTACCTGCACTACAGGCACACTGCAGAACACTGCGAACACCCAGGGTTTATTTTTGCTTATTTGTTTGTTTGTTTGTCTTTTAAAGATTTGTTTGCTTTTCAACCCTAGTGATCTTCTGTAGTTATTATTCAGAGTATCTGGAGAATTAACCAGCTGTACCTTATAACATAGGGCAGGTGTGTTGGAGTATTCAAGCTAGCGACAGCAGAGTCAGAGAACATTGATTTGGTACATACTGAAGCATACCATGTTATAAGAAAATAAATATAATTTGAAGGCAAAACACTAAACACCCAGTTAATTTATGGTGAAACATACTTAGTTTATGATTTTGGTTAATACATACTTTAACTAGAACAGTGTTCTCCACTCATTTTTATTAAATAGTGTAGGTGTTTTCTGGGGCATGAGGTAATAACCCAAATACAATTAAAATGACCATAAACTTAAGGGCCTCCGCATAGGCTCCCAAGGATGGGTCTGTTTGAGGCTTCTAGACACCAGCATTGGGTGGTCTGGTGTTGGTGCGAGACACTTAAATAGAGCCCTTTCTCCCTAGGCCTGCAAGGTGTTAAGGTGTTTTTGTAAGACCCCATAAACCCTCGTTAAACACTTTTTTTTTTCATAACGAAAACTTAAATCTTTATTTGACGTGTTTTCTGTGGCACTCTTTTGGCATTTTAACAAGTCCTTTAAAGAATCACTTTAATAATTGCATCCAGCTTTGAGGGGAGGCTCTAGGTATTTATTCAGGTTTTCTCTTTTCTCCTTTTTAAAATTAAAAAAATATATATTAGAGGTCTTGATACAGTAAGTGACGGGCACAAGATTTTGGTATATTTTTATTTAATAAGGAAAAAAAGATCAAACGAATCCTCAGGTGGAGAAAGAGGAATTTCCACAGTGCGTGTGAGGAGAGCAGGTGTGGTAAGGGCTGCACAGCCGCAGCCTGGGTTTTGCGTGAGGTGGAACAGAAGGCTTCTCCCGCGGACGGATGCACTGGGGTTCATTGTCATAGGTCATGCTTCCTGCCACTGGTTATCCCCTCCCTCACTTCGTTTTCTTCATAACCTTTGCACCTCTGTACAAAGCATATGACTTGTATGTTTTGACTACTTTATTATCTACCTGTATGTAACCTTCATGAGAAAAAGGCTTCAACATTTCGTAATCACTTACAATGATAATAATTTAATAATAAAACATCTGTTGTCACTGTTGCTGCTGCTGTGTGTATCTGAGTCCAGGGGATTGTGCGCCACCGTGTGTGTGGCAGCCAGAGGACACATTTCTGGAGTCGTTATCCCTTTCTGTTGTGGCTCTGGGGTAGAACTCGGTGCTAGGCCCGAAGTGCTCCTGTTGGCTGAGCCGCGCTACCAGCGCGAGACTTCATTTTTATCTTCACTGTGCACATTCCGTGTCTAGACAGCGCGGGGGAATAATGATCAGCAATAATTATTTGTTGGATAAATGGATGAATTGTGGACTGAATCAGTACATTTCATCCTACACATATTCTATCCCATTATGTAGTGTGAACTTTTACTCTGCTGAGTCCAGGGCTCACATGCATTTAACTTTTTTTTTTTAATTCCAGAATTTCATTCTTTCTCCTTTTTTTCCTCCACATATTGAATCACAAAATCTTGGAAAAGTTAGGAATCATGGTGTTAGGTCAGCCAGGAGTTGCTTGTGAACTCTCGGAGTGGTTTTCCATACAAAGACACTGTAAACAGCAACTTCTTCCACACGGGAGCAAATGGCTCTGCTAGTCTATTTTCCCCCTCTTTAAAAGAATGAGACCAACCATTGCACAGAAACGTTGCTATTAGTAAATGGTGTATTCCTGAAAAATATCTAACCATGAAGAGAGACGTGATGGGGAGGAGGCGCCAAGCATTCATCGCCCACCCGACTAGTTAGCGGTCTCCCCGGAAGTTCTGTGTGATCTGAATACCTTGGAACTCAATTGTATTTAAGGCTTGAAAGTTGGCTGGGACACATGAATAGTAAACTGCAGTTTGTTTCAGGAAATACCAAGCAAAACTAAAACCACTTCTCCCTAATGTTCAATAAAACTGATTAATCTCTTGTCAGACTGACTAAGAAGGAAGAGAGACTCATATTGTTAACAGAAATAAAAGTGGGGACATCAGTTCTATAGAAGCAAAAAGGATTACAGCACAGTTTTCTGAAAAATGTTTTACCAACAGATAGGATAATCTAGATGGAATGGGATAATTCTTAGAAATAAGAAAATCGATTGAGACTGCATCATAAAAACAGAATATCTGAATAGACTTAGAAAGAGTAAGGAAATTGAATCAGCAATAAAAAAATTTACCAACAGAGAAAAACTCTAAACCCAATAGTTTCATTAATGAGTTCCATTAAGTATTTGAGATGAACTGGTACCAACTCTCAAATCTAACAATTATTGAAGAAGGAACATTTCTTAGTTCCTTTAAATTTTTATTTTTCATTTTACTTATGTGTCAGTATATACCACATGCTTCGGTGCCCACAAAGACCAGAAGAGGTTGTTGTGTCCCCTGGAGGCTGAGTTACAGTGGTTGTGAGTTGCATGGAGTGTGTGCTAAGAACAAAACATGGGTTCTCTAGAAGAACAGCAAGCATTCTTAATTGCTGATCCACCACTGCAGACCCTAATTCATTCTTGGAGGCAAACATTTCTCTGATAACAAGGCCAAAAATTAAATAAGGAAAGAAGATAAAAGTTAGTGTCCATATGGATAGTTGATATAAAAAATAATAAATTTAAAACCATATTAAAGATCATACCCCATGACCAAATAATATTTATTTACAGAATACAGATATGACTCAACATAGAAAAGTCATTTACTGTAATATACCACATTAATAGATGAAAGGAAAAAACACCCACAATTATCATAAGTGATTCAAATAACCACTTGATAAAACTCAATATACTTTCATGATAAAACACTCATACTAATTATAGAAGGAAACAACTTCACCATAGCAAAATCCATATAGGAAGAGCCATCAGTAATAAGTCATAGAAGACAGTTTTCATTCTTAGATCAGACTTCCTTGGGTACTAGGCATAAAAGTGATGCCCAGACATATACTCAGGCAAAACACCCGTTCTCATGAAATAAAATAAAATAAAATAAAAATCTCATCATGTGGCTAGCATGAATGCACTTCAAAACAGGAAAACAAACATGAACCCAAGTAAAACAACCAAAACTCAGAATTTATTGGGATGTCGATTTAGATACACACGTAAGGTCTCAAGGCCACTCCAGAGTGGCCTTGGCTCTTTTACCAATTCAATCAGCAACAAATCTGCCTCCAAGTAGATTCATAATCAAGATACTGAGTGCTAGGACTTTGGTGTGCACATGACTGGGAGTGTCTTACAAAAAGCCTATAATCCACAGACTCTGAGTCTCATTTTTTATAATGCCTTTAGATTTATTATTCTTAATGGACTCAATATTTGCTTCCACCGGATGTAACTCTTTTGGTTAGATATGTGCTGAGGGAAGAGGACAAAGTCGGGTGTCACCTCAAGCCAGTCCACTGCTTGGAATCTGCCCCCGCATCCCAGGAGTTTAATGCTAGGCAAACAGTTGGCACTTTAAAATAAGTGAAATAAGAGCATAAAATAAAGCTGATCCAAGTGGGAGGGAGGGTGAAGGGAGGAACTGGGAGGAGTGGGGGGGGGACCATAATCAGGATATTATGTAAGAAAAAATATATTTAACAAAAGGATAAAAGGTCAGTACTTAATGTTGAGAATCAACAACATATTAAAGAAAGTTAGCAGATTTTAAAAAGAACATAAGTAAGGAATAAGAATAAAAGAAGGTATCCTCAGGAAAGAAAGGGTAGATATAAAAATTAGCTGCAGAGAAATTCTAGAAATGAAAATCACAATTACTTGAAATACAACACTTGGGTGAGTGGAAGAGTTAATTTTACGTATAAGTTTGATTCGCCTGGGGGTTGCTCAAGCAACCGTTAACATCTTTATAGCAGTTACTTGTGTATAGCTGTGAGCAAAATGCCCATGAGAACAATTTTAGGAAAGAATTAATGGTTCTGGAGCATGGATCATGTTCTCTTGGCTCGGAGCATTTGGCCAGCTCCAATGGTGGGCACTTGGCCCCAAGCTCTTAGGTAGAAGAGACAGAAAGGAAAGAGGAATGTGTGCTGGGGCTTCTTCACCTCATGGACTGGAAGCACAAAGCAAAGGAGAGACTGGGGGCTCACATGACCTTCAAAGCCATACACGCAATGACCCACATCCTCCAGCTAAACTTCATCTCCCTAAAGTTTCAGCCATTTCTCAAAATGGCATGAGCAGCGAGGGTCAAACATTCTACAGGTGAACCAAATCACGTGATTTGTTAAGTATGTCTCTGAGAGCTTTTGCAGGAGAGATTAGTGTTTGAAGAAGTAGACCAGGAACGGATAATACCCTCCCATATATCATCTAGTCCACTGAGGGGTTATGTAGATAGAAGTAAAGGGAAGTGTAAACATTTTTATTTGAGATGGATGGTGGGATATCTTCTCCTTTTACTCCTAAACCCTGGCGTTCCTGGCTTTGCGCCTTTGGAGACGCATTGGGGTACTTACAGCATAAACCTGGATGCTGTTTCTTAAGCTTTTGTACTTTGATAAAATTACACCACTGGCTTTTCTAGTTCTCCAGCCTGCAGTGGACTGTGGTTTGCTCATCTTTGGAAGAAAGAATCCAAGAGTAAAAAGATCTGTTTGAAGAGACAGTAAGAATGCAGCATGGGCCAAGTGGTGGTGGAGTTGACACACACCTTTAATCCCAGCACTCAGGATGCAGAGACAGGTGGATCTCTAGGAGTTCCAGGCCAGCCTGGTCTACAGGGTGAGTTCCAGGTTGAGGCTAGCCTGATCTACAGAGTGAGTTCCAGGGCCGCCAGGGCCATGCAGTGAAACCCTGTCTTGAAAAACAAAACAAAACAAACAAAAAATACAGCATGGGAGGAATGGTAGGCAAAAAATGTTTAAAAACGTAACGGGAAAATGATGGCGTCTGACATTTCTCTCATGGGGCTGCCACATGAGGAGATGGCAAGTGTGTGTAGACAGAAATGATGGCTGCCATATTTGATGGGACAACAAAAACAGTTTTTCAGAATAGAGAACGTGGTAGTGATTACTCATGCTGAACATGAGTAATTCCCAGTGACCCAGTGGCTGACACAGTTGGACCTTTCTTCTCTCCAGCCCTCAGCGAAGGAAATTCTGAGAAGACCCTTAATTTCATATTGATATTTCTGGGAAAAGATTTTGTTGGTGAAAAGTTTGAAATAAATTGGCTGAGAGGCTAAAAAGATTTTTTTCCTTAGGTTTTCTAAAATGTTCTTTCTATATCTCCAGGACCTATTACTTGACAATAATCCACACTGTGCCCTTTTAGTTATCAGCCTACAGACTGCCTCAGTGGAATTTAATGCATTTGTGAAATAGAATTGGTTAACAAGTTAAAATATTTTCAATTAAATCTTTTCATCAAAGAGCATTTAGAGAATGTTTAGACTGAAGTGATGTCTGCACACAGGGGGTAGTTAAAAAAAACAAAACAACTTTACCAGTATGTGGTTTTCATTCTGAATGTAATACTTGTTTTGAAATTTAAATAATAAACAATATATATGCTTAGAGTCATAGTTTGTCATATTTGGCAGGAAGCATATGGGGATCAGAACCTTGTCTCTTCAGTGAAAATATGAACAGGACCACACAAAATGGTCCCACCATGTCATTTTATTCTGTGAAGCCTCAGGAAACAAACTCTCCTCACCACAGAAGCCTGCTTGTCATTCTCACTCTAGCACGGTCACTTCTAGCTTCACACAGAACCATATTCACTTTCTGAACGGTTGTCTACTCTAAAGTGACTTAAACCTTGTTTGTTTGCTTTGGAACCTTTCTCTTTTCGTGTCTTACCACTTTCCTAACTGAGAAGTGCATATTTTAAAACATGTTGGGCCTTTGAGATAGCTTGATGTTGGTGATGTAAGACTCTTGGCTCATTCATTGAAAGCTCCGTGGCATCTGTGTTTTTGAGTGTATTTGATATTCATCTATGTGTTTTAACTTTCAGAGATTTTCTTTTAGTGCATAATGGAACTGACTTCAGAACACCACACTTAACATTACTCAGGTTTTTACTTATCTGTTTATTAGACGATGTATCTCTAAAACAGTTTTTTAAACCCCAGGAATCTAAAAATTTCTTGACACTATCCCAAGAAAGAAATTCAGTTTCAGAATGAGCCATGACTTGTGTCCAGATCTTCATAGATAGAAACAGATGAATAGCAAAATGCTTCTTGCATAAGCAGAATCTTAAAAGCTGGAGGATCATGGAGATTGTTTCTATGTACTCATATGTGCTAAAGGCTATTACTCTAGACCGAACACAATATTCTAATACACTCTTAGTCCATGCGTTGTTGAGGGGAAACTTTAAATGCTTCTTTATCGTGTCTTTTAATAAATTCCTATATCAAATAAGTTTTGGATTTATTTGCTTTTCAGCCTAGACTCTATTGAAAATTTGAAACAGATAATTCTTTCTTATGGGAAGTCTGTATTGTGTTGGACCACTCAGCAGCAGCCCCATCCCTGGCTGTCAACTGTGGCAATTAAAAATGTCTCCAGATGTTGCCAAATGTGCCTTATGGGGCAAAAGCATCTCTGATCAAGATGCACTGGTTTAGGGCATTAAGTTGCTAAATCATCCCCTTAGAGCCAAGTCTCACTGTAAGATTCCAGATGTTTTCTTTTTTTATTTCATGTTTATTGCACAGCTTTCTTGACCCTGCATCTGAGTTATTTACTATGGTTTAATCTTAATCCATTTTTGAATGCTAATAACTGTACTTACAAAGAACGCTGTGGTTTTGACTCAGAGTTCTACTGAAGTTGGAACGGTCACCTCTGGGGATGACTTTCTTTTTTTATTCTCCTACAAGCATCAAACACTTTATTAATAAACATATCCAAGTATATTTAATATTTAAATAATTTAAATGTATTCAATATATAACAAATACAAATATATAATAATTTAAATATATTCAATTATTAAAAGTTGGCTTTTTTTTTTTTTTAATTTATTTATTTTTATCTCAATCACAGGTTGGGTACTTTGAATCCCAGGCGTAGCCCCCTCCCCC
>JAQQSO010005345.1:0-12123 GCA_028658305.1 Pachyuromys duprasi
GTGGCCTGGAACCCCCGCTCAGATGGGGCCCATGATAGCTCGGTGTCAGACTGAAGACGCTAGTGAGGGAAACAGGGACTGTTTCAGTCATGAACTTGATGGCTGACTCTTTGACCCTCCCCCATACATGCCGGGGAGTGACAGACTGGCTAGATCCCAGGGGAGGACATTGCAGCCAGCCCTGAGGAGACAGGATGAGTGGGGGTTGGATGGAAGGGGAAGAGGTCCTCCCCTGTTGGTGCACTTGGAGGGGGCGGGGAGGAGATGAGGGAGGGAGTGGGAAAGTGGGAGGGAATGAGGAGGGGGCTATGCTCGGGATGCAAAGTACCTAACCTGTGATTGATACAAAAATAAGTAAATTAATTAAAAAAAAAGACATGAAAAATGGAGGCTAAGGTATTCAATAGATACATAAGTTTAAGGCTGATGTACTATAGACTTGGTTATCCTTGTCCCTAAGCATACTGTAGAGTTTCCTTTGAATAAATTGACAACTCAAAGAAAGTAAGTGCATTAAAAGGGTGGAGGGCACAGCAGCACCATGGAGGAAAGCTACATAGAGCTGGGCAGACTGTTAGCAACTGTGAGTGTTAGCCTTGTCCATTCTAAGGCTCAGGAAACACCGAGTAATGGGGGCAGAAAGAATGAAGAGTTGACGTATGTGGAGGAGGCTGTGAAATGCTGACTTCAGGACAGGACACGGCTGATGCACACAGCAACTTGCAAGAGCTGTAGTTACCTGTACAAGAACATGCCAGTCAAAATTCCAGCATGGATGGAGGAGAGCTTCTCACCCCTAGCTGAGAAGCCATTGGCAGCCAGGACTCAGTAGAATTTCTATAGTTACCAGTAATACATAGTGTGTTCGAAAATACTTAGAAGAAAATATTTTCTATTTTTTATTGGTTTTTGTTTTTTTGGTTTTATTGGTTTTTGTTTTTTTTCTGTATATCCTTGACTGTCCTGGAACTCGTTCAGTAGATTAGGCTAGCCTTGAACTCACAATGATCTGCCTGCCTCTGCCTCCTGAGTGCTAGGAGTAAAGGGGTGTGCCACCACCAACTGGCTAAGATTTTGAATTTTGTCATCAGAAAGGAATGATCACTGTCTGAAGTGTTATATGTGCTAATTATTTAACTATGCTCATTGCATATTCTATGAATATGCCAAAAGACAGTTTTCCTCAGACATGAATACTTATTATTTGTCAAGTAAAGTAAAAGCAGAAAATATTAATTATTAATATCTATGTCTGTCTATGTGTATATCAACATATTCAGAAAGAGAAGCAGAGATATAAAAGTAGAGTTACAGACTATTAGCCACAGAGCTAGAGACAGGAATAAGGCTTAAAATTTGCAAAAACCTGGATAACTCCCAATTGGGAAGCTCTTCGTCCATGGTACAGATATTTTAGCTGTCTGGTTAATACCTAAGCTAAAAGGCTACATAAGCTTCCAGGAAAGACAAGCAATTCATGAAGAAGAAAGAACAAAGGTAATGATAATATGCTCTGGGTGAAATAAATCAGAATTTGGCATCTATGAAACAACCACTATGTGCTCTTGTTAAAAAGAAGGGGGAGCAAAAGCGCTGCTAATCATCACCCATCTTCCCTTTATACAAGAACACAAAGCTGGAGTACTCAATCCTCATCAGCATTGAACATTGTGCCCTTCCTACACAGAGGAACAAACGTGATCTGGAAAGATAAACGCCAGCATCAAGCTTCAAGATGGTGGTTGCATTCTGGTGTTTGGACCTATCTCCCAAAAAGTAAAGCGTAGGGTAAAGCCAAATCCAACATAAGCAAGGGCCCCCCTTAGCAGTGGGGCCCACAGTTTTCTGTGGTAAGATGAAGCTGGCGCCTGTAGAGCTCATTCCCTCCATAACAAGACCCAGGGAAACCTCAGACACGTGTTCTTTCCTACACCAATAGCGCCTCACGCTCTTGTCCGGCTTGAGTCTACATGGATTTAAAGATATTATTCTTTCTCTGTTGCCCTGAGGGTATCATTGTTTTACACCAATTTTCACAGCATTCTTAGCATTCTCTGGCTTCTTTTACTACTTCCCCCATCCCTTAAATTCTGGTGTTGTTCCCACTTTTCTAGTCGGACATTAGTTAAATACAGCACATGTTCTCCCGATCACCACACTGTGCTGTTGCTATTCTGTATCTCCTGTGATTACATCACCTCTCTAGCCATGCTCTTAGGTGGTGACTTTCATCCCTAATCACGATTTCAGGAAATGCCCTTTAGTTCTTTTCATTTTTAATCCATTCTCTTCCTTGCCCCTTAAAAATATTGTCAGGTTGTCCTTTGTCCAATTCTTCAGTTCTGAGGCTCTACATTTCTATTCAGTCGTTCTTTTAAACATTTATTTTTCTAATTATGATTTCAGGAAACATGCAAGTGACCTTTACAACATATTTCTTTGACACCTCACCTTTAATGATCATGTCCTTCATCTTTCCCCAGTCATAACATAACTATGATAATTTTCTAGAGCTTATTTTTAATAAATGCAACTTTGCATGGACTCAAATGCATGCCCTTCTTGACTGACACAACCAATTTGTATATTTGACTTCACTGATACTTTATCAACATTTCAAGCCTCTCTACACCACTTATTCTTCAGCCTCTCTTGTTTTCACTTCTTCACATTCTCTTCCTCTTTTTATTGCACAGCCAGGACTGAAGCGATGACAGTGTGAATAAAGCTGCTTGCTACCAAGCTTGATGGTTGTGAGTTTAATCCCTGGGACTCACATGGAGGAAGGAGAGAGAAGACAGCCATCTCTTGAAAGTTGTCCTCTGATTTCCACATGTGTTTGGTATCAGGTATGCATACCCTCTCCTCACAATATATATGTAAAATGTAACAAAGAATTACAATTAAAACTCTAGTCAGTCTTTACAATCATTCCCTGTTTAAAAAAATTGTCTCCTTTGTTCTTTCTCTCTCTCTCTCTCTCTCTCTCTCTATGGTTCTTATTTGATGAAATCTCAACTATGACTTAAAATTTTTGCCAATGCCACATTGATTACTATGGATGTCACCAGAGTTAAACTTGTAGTTTTATTGTTTTCATTTCATTTTTTAAATTTCAGTTTATTTATACCCTAGGGTGCCTTCTCCCTCCTCTTTTCCTAGTCCCTCTCCCCTCCCTCCTCTTCTCCCTTCCCTTTCCCTTTCCCCCCCAGAAAGGGGAGCATCCCTCACCCTGTATCAACCCTGCCCAGCAAGTCACTGAGCACGTCCTCATCCTCTGAGCCTTGGCAAGGTAGTGCTGCCAGGGGAAGTGATCCAAAAGCAGGAAGCAGAGTCCACATAAGAAACAGTACCCACCCCCTCCACTCACCAGACACCCAATATGAAGACCAAATTGTCTATCAGCCACATATGTGCAGGGGGCCTAGGTCCAGACCATACATGCTTCTTAGTTAATGTCTCAATCTTTATAAGCCCCCATGGGACTGGGTTAGTTGTCTCTGTTGGTCTTCTTGTAAGGTTCCTGTTCCCTCCAGGTCCCAGCCATTAAAGTCTAGGCTCCCTACCATAAATGTGATTCTCATTTTAAATTATAAGGAAACCCTTCAGCTTCAAGACTGGTTGGGAATCACATCATTGTCCTCTAATTGGTCTTCTATTCTCCTATTCATGCTTTTTCTCTCTCTCTGTTAGTTTCTCACATATGCCTCCCATCCTCACTTCCAGCTGATTACTTGGTTCTCTGCTTTCCTTGAGAAAAAACAAACAAACAAACCAGGAGACAGTATCTATGGATTATCCAATCTGCATTTATCTACATCTCTTGTAAGTAACTGCTAGTAATTCTGATTTTAATCTGTTGTATAGGATTAAGAATCTTACAATATGCTGGGGACTGGTGCTTGATTCTTGTTTTCACAGTGTTCATAGCTTAGGTACATAGTTTCCCTGCAGTCTTTTGGGAAGGTGTGATTCAATTTCACTTCATCAGAGAAAAGATAACTCCATTACCTCTGCCCTTGTTATTTACTCAAGGTTTAAAGCTAGCAAACGCTCTTCAATTTCTACCCACCTGACAGCAGAGAAGCAGTCCATAATTATGCAAATCAGACTCTATCGCGTTACCTTATAATCACAAAGAAAAAAAAGTGTGACGCTGCTAATTACTGAAAATCATTAAGACCTCTGATTGAGAGACTAGTGGCTGCACTCAGGCACTGCTGGTTCCCATGATAATGGCACAGTGCCATCTGCTGGACTGCCAATTCTGGGTTGAGAGATCAGATAGTTGGGAGGCCCAGACAGTCTGTTTAAGGGGTCCACCATTGGAAGGAGGGACTCTGCTGCTATAGGAGGTCTAATTATGAAATTACTTAAAGTCTTAATCTTATTAAAATCAGCAAAGAGATTCTAAGAAAAGCAATCACTATCCAGATATGCTTTTTATTAATGTATTTTATTCTTTGAGAATTTCTTACATATATACAATATGTTTCAAACAGATCAATCAATCCCCTCCTCGATCTCCTCCCAAGTTTGTCCCAGGACCATTTCCTAACTTCTTATCCTTTTTTCATCTTTTAAAAAATAACCCATCTTCACCAACCCTATATCTGATAGAGGGCTAATATCCAGAATATATAAAGAACTCAAGAAGTTAAAAAACAACAAATCAAGTATTCCAATTAAGAAACGGGGTACAGAGCTAAACAGAATTCTCAATAGAGGAATATCAAATGGCATGAAAACACTTAAAGAAATGCTCAGCATCCTTAGTCATCAGGGAAATGCAAATCAAAACAACCCTGAGGTTTTACCTTACACCCATCAGAATAGCGAAGATCAAAAACTCAAGTGACAACACATGCTGGAGAGGATGTAGAGAAAGAGGAACCCTCCTCCATTGCTGGTGGGAATGTAAACTTGTACAACCACTTTGGAAATCAATCTGGAGGGCTACCAGGCTGGATGGACATCAAAAGAGGGAGAAAACAGGAAACAGGACAGGAGCCTACCACAGATGACCTCTGAAATCCTCTACTCCGCAGGGCATTAAAGTAGATGCTGAGACTCATAGCCAAACTTTGTGCAGAGTGCAGGGAATCTTATGAAAGAAGGGGGAGATAGAAAGACCTGGAAGGGACAGGAGCTCCGCAAGGAGAGCAACAGAACAAAAAACTCTGGGCCCAGGGGTCTTTTCGGAGACTGATACTCCAACCAAGGACCATTCATGGAGATAACCTAGAAGCCCTGCTCAGACATAGTCCATGGCAGCTCAGTCTCCAAGTGTGTTCCCTAGGAAAGGGAATAGGGATTGTCTCTGACATGAACTCAGTGGCTGGCTCTTTGATTACCTTCCCGTGAGGGGAGAGCAGCCTTACCAGGCCACAGAGGAAGACAATGCAGCCAGTCCTGATGAGACCTGACAGACTTGGGTCTGATTGAAGGAGAGGAGAACCTCCCCTATCAGTGGTCTTGGGGAGGGGCATGGGTGGAGAAAAGGGAGGGAGGGTAAGGTTGGGAGGGACAAGCGATGGGGCTACAGTTGGGATACAAGGTGAATAAACTGTAATTAATAAAGTAAATAAAAATTAAAAATAAACAAATTAATTAAAAATAAAAACAAACAAACAAAAATTACCCATTGAATCCAATTTGTTCTGCCCCATAGGTGTGAGGCTATCCTCGGAAGCATCGAAACCTACCAGGGATTACATCTCTAAAGAGAAATGACTCTCCCTCCCTTAGCAGCCATCAACTATCAAGGAAGTAATGGGGCTTATGACCCCACCCCTGCCCACTCTGTGCTAGAACGGTAACTTTTAGGTCATGAATGCAATGGTCTTGGCATTTTCAGAAGGTACCTTTTGTACCTGTCCTCTCCATCCTGTGGCTCCTACAAGCTTTCTGCCCCTCCTTCATCAATGGGGTCTGAGTGTGATATAGACATCTCATATTTAGCCAAGCCCTTTACATGCTCTTACGCTCTGCATGTTGACCAGTTCTGAGTCTCTGTAATAGCTGTCATTCATTGTACAAAGAAGCTTCTCTAACAAGAAGTACAGAGTTATATGTTTAGAAGTCAGTTTGGTACTGTGTTCATTTAGCAGAATAATAGCAGTAGGTCATCCTCTAAGGCCTGCAAGTTCCCTGGCCACAGATTCTTGGCCAGATCTACAGTACCAAGCAAGTATTTCCTCTTGTGGAGTGGACCTTGCATCTAATAAAAAAAGTAATTGTTTACTCCAAAACATTCATGCTGCTACTGCAACCTTTGGCTTGACTTGCCAGGCTGGTCAGTATTGTAGCACACAGGGTTCCCTGCTAGGCAAGACTTTTTTTTAATAGCTTTTCTCCCTCACCACCCTATATAGCATGTCTAATACTATGCATGCTAACCAATAGGGAGGAAGCTTCCAGGTCAGTACTAGCTTTATTTCTCCAGCTCCTGGGACCAAAGTATGTGGTGTCTTCAAAACTTCAGTCATCAAGTTTTGGCAGGCAACCAAGAGCAATGACAATATTGTTTTAGGAGTCTCTGAGAACCCTCTGATAATAAACTGCAAAGGGGGTATCCACACCTGGCTATATGTATACCTATATACCTATATTTATATTTTTATCATCTATCTCTCTCTATCTTATTGGCAGACAACTGTCCTTTGTCCAGGGCAGTAGGGTGAGTCTATTTAAATTCTCATAACTATACAAAGTCTGCAAAATAGATTTCTGTATGACTTTTTCAAATATCCTGAATCTTAGTTATCTGACCTCCCATTCATTTGTCTGTCCTTCCATCTCTTTGAGAAACAAAGGAGATGGGCTAGAAACTATCTGGTCAGACTATTCTATGCAGTGATGACAAGATTGAGGTACTGATTGAAGTCCTAGCTAGAACAATAAGACAACTAAAGGAGATCAAGGGAATACAAAACAGAAAGGAAGAGGTCAAAGTATCCCTATTTGCAGATGATATGTTAGTATACATGAGCGATCCCAAAAATTTAACCAGAGAACTCCTTCAACTGATAAACACCTTCAGAAAAGTGGCTGGATACAAAATCAACTCAAAAAAATCAGAAGCCCTCCTGTACACTAAAGACAAAAGAGCCAAGAAAGAAATTAGGGAAACAAGACTCTTCGCACAATAGCCACTAATAACAAAAAGTACCTTGGGGTGACTCTAACCAAGCAAGTGAAAGATCTGTTTGAGAAAATCTTCAAGTCTCTGAAAAAAGAATTTGAAGAAGATACCAGATGATGGAAAGATCTCCCATGCTCATGGATTGGTAGGATTAACATAGTAAAAATGGCTATTCTGCCAAAAGCAATCTACAGATTCAATGCAATCCCCATCAAAATACCTTCACAATTCTTCACAGACCTTGAAAGAAACATACTCAACTTCATATGGAGAAACAAAAAAACCCAGAATTTCCAAAACGATCCTGTACAACAACAGATCATCTGGAGGTATCTCCATCCCTGACCTCAAGCTGTACTACAGAGCAATAGTTATAAAAACTGCATGGTATTGGCATAGAAACAGAATAGTGGATCAATGGAACCAAATAGAAGACCCAGAAATAAACCCACACAGCTATGGAAACTTGATTTTTGATGAGGAAGCCAAATCCATCCAATGGAAAAAAACACAGCTTCTTCAACAAATGGTGCTGAACCAACTGGATATCTGTATGCAGAAAAATGAAAATAGATCCATATTTATCACCCTGCACAAAACTAAAGTCCAAGTGGATCAAAGACCTCAACATAATACCAGACACATTAAATCGGTTAGAAGAAAAAGTGGGGAAGACCCTAGAACTCATTGGCACAGGAGACTACTTCCTGAATAGAACACCAACAGCACAGGCTCTAAGATCAACAATAAATAAATGGGACCTCATGAAACTGAAAAGCTTCTGTAAAGCAAAAGACACTGTTATCAAAACAAAATGATAGCCTACAGACTGGGAAAGGATCTTCACAAACCCTATATCTGACAGAGGGCTAATATCTAGTATATAAAAAGAACTCAAGAACAAATCAAGTAATCCAATTAAACAATGGGGTATGGAGCTAAACAGAGAACTCTCTGTAGAGGACTGTAGAATGGCTGTAAACAGTTAAAGAAATGCTCAACGTCCTTAGCCATCAGGGAGATGCAAATCAAAAGGACCCTGAGATTTCACCTTACACCTGTCAGAATGACTAAGATCAAAAACTCAAGTGACAACACATGCTGGAGAGGATGTGGAGTAAGAGGAACCCTCCTCCATTGCTGGTGGGATTGCAAACTGGTACAACCACTCTGGAAATCAGTTTGGCAGTTCTTAGACAATTAGGAATAGTGATTCCTCAAGACCCAGCTATACCACTCTTAGGCATATATCCAAAAGATTCTCAAGTACACAACAAGGACATTTGTTCAACTATGTTAGTAGCTGCTTTATTTGTAATAGCCAGAACCTGGAAACAACCTAGATGTCCCTCAGTTGAGGAATGGATACAGAAATTGTGGTACCTTTACACAGTGGAATACTACTCAGCAATTAAAAATAAGAATCATGAAATTCGCAGGCAAATAGTGGGACCTGGAAAGGATCATCCTGAGTGAGGTATCCCAAAAGCAGAAGGACACACATGCTATATACTCACTTATATAGACCTATAAGATAGGATAAACATACTGAAATCTATACACCTAAAGAAGATAAACAAGAAAGAGGACCTGGGGTAAGAGGACTAATCCTCACTTAGAAAGACAAATGGGATGGACATCGGATGTAGGAGAAAATAAGTAGCAGGACAAGAGCCTACCACAGAGGGCCTCGGAAAGACTCTACCTAGCAGTGTATCAAAGCAAATATTAAGACACATAACCAACCCTTTGGCAGAGTGTAGGGAATCTTATGAAAGAAGGGGGAGTTAGTATGTCCTGGAGAGGACAGGAACCCTGCAAGTACCAAATATATCAGGACACAGGGGTCTGAGACTGTTTATGAGACTGTTTCTCCAACCAAGGACCATGTATGGATATAACCTAGAACCCCTGCTTGAATGTAGCAAATGGTAGCTCAATATCCAAGTGGGTACCCTAGTAAGGGGAACAGGGACTATTTCTGTCATGAACTCAATGGCTGGCTCTTTGACCCCCCACCCCCCAACTGCCCCCCAAGGGAGGAGCAGCCTTGCTAGGCCACAGAACATTGCAGCCAGTCCTGAAGAGACCTGATAAGCTAGAGTTAGATGGAAGGGGAGGAGGTCCTCTTCTACCAGTGGACTTGGAAAGGGGCAGGGAGGAGATGAGGGAAGGATGGAGGGCATAGGGAGGGAATGCGGGAGAGGACTATGGCTGGGATACAAAGTAAGTAACCTGTGATTAATATAAAATAAAAATGTTAAGAAAAAAGATTGAGGTCCTGAATCTGTGTGTGGTGTCTTACATGATAGTACATCTTTATTCTATATCGGTATTTTATTTCCTGTGATTTCAGTCTTAGTTGGCTGTTTATATACAAGACAGTATGTTATGTATGATATATAACACACATATATACATATTAACAGCGTATAAGGTAGTCTATTGGTAGCTTGTTACAGAAATTCCACCCTATTTTCCCTTTTCATTTTACTGATGAAAACTACAAAAGGACACCTTTACCATTGACAGGCCATTACTTTTACCTTTATATAATGATGCTCAGAAAGATTATTTCAAACACAAGTGTTATTGGTTAACCAAAGAATAAGGTAAATACAGAACAAATAGTTAATTAAACTGTACATCATGAAACTTAACAGCTTAGATAATAAGTATTATCCTTCTCAAGGGCTGTGGTTTTCACAAAAGCTGGAATGCCATAACTTTAGTTATCTATGAATGCCTGGAAAATTGCTTTTTAATGTTGCCAAATCCATGTCATGGTAACAGTCACAGATGCTTCTGTAGTGTGCTGCTTAAGGACCATAATGATTAGAGGGGTATGCTTTGAAATTTGTAAACAAGAATCTAGTTATTTATCTGCTTTGGCAGATCTTGTCAGTAGTTTGATGGACGCATACTCAGATACTATTTGAAAATATATATCTCACAAGGCAATAAATAAACACTTTACGTTTATGCTGGTAAGTAATTTGTGACTATATATTACTTTATTTTTTCAATACATACTAATATATATATTCCATCATATGTTGTCACGTTGACAACCATGCCAGAGATTTCTATCACATGAATAAAAAAATGCCCCCCAAAATCTAAGACTGAGCAGTTATATCAACCACCAGATAAAAACTTTTGCCTACACCTCTCAAATGCTGGGATTACATATGTGAGTTCCCCATACCCGCAGCAACACATTAACCTTTTATTTGCTATCATAATGTTCTGTTGTGAAAAATTCTAAGGTATTGGGCTAAGAGTGTTTATTATTATCCCTTTAATTATGATGGCAGTATTGTCTAACCCACTATTATAATTGTTAAAGGACACAGACACCTGATAGATTTTAGAATTCTCTTTTTTCACCTTGGGCTGTGCAGATAATTCCACCTATGCCATTTCCTACCTCCCAGCTGCTATCCCATTCTGTCTGCTCTAGTCATTCCTGTCTGGGCTGCTTCCTATCCATCATCCCAAATACTTGCTAATGTTCTTTATCTGGGCCGATTCCTCTATCCATGCTGGTCATATGCTTTTTTCCATACTAACCCATTTTGCTTCTTCCTTCCTTCTCTTTCTGTTCAGTCTCCTTCCCAAGATCCTCTCCTGTCTCCAAAGCTCTTGAACCTTAGCCACACCTACCTCATTCACCCTGCCCGGGTGTGTCGGCTTTTTGTTGGTCAAACAGGAATATATTTTTAGGCAAGGTTACAAACATCATTTTGGGTGTACATGAGTGTCTGGTCATCTGGGCAGCAACCAGATCTTTAGAAACAGTAATTAGCATCAAATACATAGCACCAGACCAACCCCCAATGATGTTCTTTGAATATTTTGCTGTCTTAGTCTTGCAAATCTTTTTATGTGTGGCTATACTCTCAGGAAACCTACTGGTGGAAGTGTCTTGCCAACATTTCCAGGATTCTTTAGCTCTGATCTTCATGACATCACCAGCTGGCTCATCAACTGGACACATTACAACTGCAAATCAAAACTGGAAGGACAGATTTGGCTTCAGAATTAGTGTAGGTGAACTGTGTTGCTGAAATCAATACAGCGAGAGCCCCTTGAGATAAACACTGCTGAAATAATAATTTCTTAGGCAAACTTGTAAGTTTTGTCTTTGTTTCTAAGTCAATGTCGTATTTTAATGGTATGTTCCCTGACCAGTAATAAAGGCTAACACCGTCAGCTCCCAAGTGAAGTGACCAGCTACAAAACCTGAGTCACTTAGCATTACCAAGGGAAAGAACCAGAACTTGTGGGGGAATGTGTTTTTGTGAAGCAAACTGTTTAAAAACTATCCCTGATGTTCATCTGAAGGTAACCCAGTAGGGAAAATACAGAGGATGGTTCCACATGAGAGCAAGTGCTGCAGACAAACTAAAAGCAATTGTTCTGGTGGAGTTTTCTGTGATTTGTGTCTAGGAGTTCACAATTCTTAATTGTGTGACAAGGTTTGAACTCTGAACATTGCTGTGGTCACACGAGGCTGTAGACATGGCTTTTTAAGTCCATATCACAAGCCCTCACAGGAGCCTAGTCTGAAGTACCATCAAGATCAGCTAACCTCAAGTACGGGTTGTAGAGAGGTGCAGGGCTCAAGCACCTCGTGAGCAGACACACTTTATGTATCAGAAGTTTACACTTACGACATGTGCTTTGTGTAGCTTTTGTACTCATACAGGTTTAAGGTCATAGTGGAATAGTAGTTCCTAGCAATGACATTCAGGGGAATCTGTGTCCTAGACACTCCTGACCCTCTTGTTGTAGGGCAGAGAGAACACACATTGAAGGGCCTTGATCGCATCCATTAAAGAAGCCATGATCGCGAGCAGTGTGAAGAAGCAGCGAGAGCGACCCCCGGACAGAGCAAGCCCGCGCGCCGCCGTCTGTCCCCCCCCCCCCGCGTCCAGCACCGCCGACCCCCACCGCCGCCATGCCCAAAAGAAAGG
>JAQQSO010005346.1:0-12122 GCA_028658305.1 Pachyuromys duprasi
TAAATCTTCAGAATGAACCCAGTATGGTAGCTAACACCTGTAATTCTGGCACATCAGGGGCTGGTGTTGGGAAGTTGCTGTCATTACAAGGCCATCATGGGTTATGTCTTAGTTTGCTTTTTGGTTGTGATAAAACACCACAACCGAAAGCAACTTAGGGAAGAATTTATTTTGGCTTATGGTTCCAGAGGGCTAAGCATCCATTATGACAGGGCCAAGCCACAACAACAAGCAGCAGGCAATGCAGAAGGACTAGAAAGCTGAGAGCTTGTGTACTCAAATGCAAGCATAAAGCACAGAGAGGAAGGGGACAGGAAGTAAGACAAGGTTATATACTCTCAAAGCTCATCCTTAGTGGCATACTTTCTCCAGCAAGGCCATATCTCCTAAACCTCCCCAAACAGTGACACCAAGTGGTGACCAACAGTTTAAAGATTTGAGCCGATGGGTGAAATTTCTTGTTCAAACAGCCACATTCTATTCCCTTTCCTTCAAAGTCTTATGATCATATCATAATTTATAATGAATTTAGTTCAACTTCAAAAGCCATAGTCTTCTATGGTCTCAGCACAGTTCAAAAGTCCAAACATCTCTTCTGAGACTCAGTACAATCTGTTGATCATAGCCCCCGGTAAAACTGAAAAGTGAATTGCATATATAATTAAGCAATTCCAGCACTTAAGGGGTTGAGGCTGGGAAGCTGTTGTCATTACAAGGCCAACACAGTTTGCTTTTTGGCTGTTGCGATAAAACACCATGACCAAAATCAACTTAGGGAAGAATAGGTCAATATATAATGGCATAGAATACACATTTGCCGTTGCAAACGACTGGAGTGGAGGTACAGGGAGGAAACACTCGTCCGAAGCAAGACAGGAACTGCCAGGGGAAACACCAAATCCATTAGCTGCTCCATGCCCTATACCAAAGGACTTGGATGGCTTTACCTCTCCAGCTTTTACTACCTGCAATATAATTCTCTCTTAGGCTGCTTCAATTCCCTAAATGCAGCTCTCTCTGGCTGACATCCACGGCTCTGTCATCCCCAGCTTCTTGAGGCCTACACTGAAATCTAGGTTTCGCTTTCACAGCTTCACACAGACCTCTCACAGTCCTGCAGGGAACTCCTCTGCTACATACTGCCTGGCTTTCGTGACTGTCTGAAGTGAGAGGGAAAATATATGTCCCCTTTCCGTCTTGAATCTTTCATTTATCTAAAGCTGGCCTCATATGGATAACACTGCCGTGCTCAACAATCAATTTGTGAGAGACCCTGCCTACCATGAGTCAAATTTTCAGAAGTAATTTTATTCAAGTTGTTCTGAGATACAACTTTAAGCTGTCTTTCACAAGTTGTAAGCTCAGCTGGGTGGGGTCTTGGTCCTTTCCTTTATTCCAGGGCAGAGTAGGCCTCATCCTAATGGCACTAACGTCCTTACTAAGTAGAGCCTCTCTTCCAGCACTTGCCTTGGCTGTAGTGCTAAGCTTCCCAGTGCTCTTTTGTTCTCTCTCTCTCTCTCTCTCTCTCTCTCTCTCTCTCTCTCTCTGAACTGTACATATTGTATTTTTCTGCCTCATTTGTTCTCTTTCATTGTAGAACTTCATAAGCATTATCAACAACAACCATAGGCCCAACTTTATTTTGTCTTGAAGTTTCCTTTCTTTAAAAATATTGGCCCATTACTTTTCAATTTTACCTCAGGAAACTACTTAAGACAAAGGCAGAAAGAAGCCATGTTTGTCAAAATATGGCTTTAAGCTCATTTGCTGATAAAGTCTTTCCTTTCCTCTAAACCCTCTTGATCCAGACCTCCACAGTCCACTTTGTTGGTAGTGTCTGCCTGCTAGGATCCTCCTAATATAACCCTTTAAGCTCTGATTATAACATTCAACCATTTTTCTAGTCCAAAGTTCCAAAGCCTTCCACATTCCTCTAAAACACAGCATGGTCAGGTTCCTCACAGTAACCTCCCACTCTCTGCTGGTAGCAGTTTCTGTCTTAGTTTGCGTTTCTATTGCAGTGATGAAACACAGGACCAAAGGCAACCCAAGGAAAATATTTTATCTTGATTTAGAGCCTCAGAGGCCCAAATGTCCATCATTAAGAGGCAGAGCCATGGTAGCAAGCAAGGAGCATAGGGGCAGGGATAGGAAGCTAGAGACCACATCTCTAACCACAAAAATGAAGAAAAGAGGGAAGGAGGGACAGAGAGACAGAGAGGGAGAGAAAGAGAAGAAGAATAACAACAACAAACCTGAAGTAGAGTGAGGCGATATATTCTCCAAGCCCATCCACAATGACATCTTCCAACAAGGCCTTATTTCCTAAACCTCCCTAAACAGTGCCACCAAATGGAATGAAAGTGTTCAAATATCTGAGCCTATGTGGGGCATTTCTTATTCAATCCACCATAGGAACCCTGTCTCAAATAAGTAATTCCATAGAATCTATTGTACATGAAAGCACAACATACCAGAACCTCTGAGGTACAATGAAAGATATATTAAGGAAGCACATCATTATAAATGCCTATATTAAAGTTAGGGAGCCAGAGGCTGGAGGAATGCTTTTGTAGAGGACACACTGCTTTTGTAGAGGACCTGAGTTTGTTGCTTAGCACCGTCATTAAGTGGTTCAAAACTCCTTGTAACTCCAGCTCCAGAGCAGCCCCCAAGAGAACTTATGTGCACAATGCTACACACAAACACATACATACACTTAACCACAATTTTTTTTAATTAAAGAAGTCATGCAAGGTGTTACATACCTGTAATGCTAGAGTTTGCAGCCAACCCTCCCTCCATGAAAATCTGTATTTTGGGAGAGATGATAGATAGATAGATAGATAGATAGATAGATAGATAGATAGATAGATAGATAGATAGACTGACATACAGACAGATAGGTAGCAAGAATTTAAATAAGCAACTTAATGGTACACCTTCATGTCTTAAGAAAAAAAAAGCAAACTACCGAATTAGTAGAAGGAAAGTTTAATACAACAGGAAGCAACATGCAATAGATTCAACATTAATTTGTCTTGAAATTTCCTTTATTTAAAACATTAGTCCATTGTTTTTTTAATTTCAGCTCAGGCAACTTTTTGGGACAAGGGCAAGAGGCAGTCAGACTCTTTGCCAAAATACCACAGGAATGGTCTCTAATCTGATTGCTCTTAGAGGCCTTCCCTCCCTTTGAAGCCTCTGAGGCAGGCCTGCACAGTCTGCTTTGCTGTTGAAGCTACTGTCTTCCAGGCTCCTCCTAGAATAACTCATAAAGCTCTGCAACAACAACAAAAGCAATCCCATCTCAAACTAAGAGACTAAGAGAAAAATACAAAGAAAAGAAATAAAGAGTTGATTCTTAAATATATTTTCATAGGTCGTTTGAGACCTTCAAACATGAATATGTTGTATTTTCATCAAATTCACCACTGCTTTCCCCCCTCTAACTTCTCCCACACTCACCTCTCCACCATCTCACCCTACTAACTTTGGGCACTCTCCTTTTAACCAAATGAGTCTACTTGACAAGACCAGTATATGTATGGCTATAGGTCCAATCACCGGAGCATGGGCAACCTAACCAGAACCTGTAAACCTAAAGAAAACTGATACTCCCTTCCCAGCAGCCATCAACTGCCAACAACTTCTCTGCTAGGAGTGGGATTTTGTGAGTCCCTCTCCCATCCATGCTGAAATTTTTGTCATTGATACTTTTAATTAATTAATTAATTTACTTTACATCCCAATCTTCTTGCAGGAATTTTGGCTGGTTTGCATTTCTTCAGGTCTTGTGCATGCAGTTATACCATCGGTGAGCTCTTATATGTAGCAGCCCTATCACATACTATTGGCAGCAATCATCTTTAATATCTAGCTCATTTTTGAAACCTGTTCCATTATGGGTTCATGATAGATGCCCCATTTAAGAACTTAGCACTTGTTAGCCTACTAATTTCTGGACTAGCTGCGAGTCTCTGTACTAATCACCATCTAGTGCATAAAGATTCTATGAAGAAGATTGGGAGATGCACTAATTTTTAGATGATATAAAGATAAATTGTTCATTTATTTATTATTAATTACAGTTTATTCACTTTGTATCCCAGCTGTAGGCCCCTCCCTCAACCCCTCCCAGTCCCACCCTCCCTCCTCCTTCTCCACCCATGCCCCTCCCCCAGTCCGCTGATAGAGGAGGTCTTCCTCCTCTTCCTTCTAATCCTAATCTATCAGGTCTCATCAGGAAGAGCTCCATTGTCTTCTTCTCTGTCCTGGTAAGGCTGCTCCCCCATCAGAGAGAGGTGATCAAAGAGCAGGCCAATCAGTTCATGTCAGAGACAGTCCATTTTCCCATTACTGGGGAACCTACTTGAACACTGAGCTGCCATGGGCTACATCTGAGCAGGGGTTCTATGTTATCTCCATGCATAGTCCTTGGTTGGAGTATCAGTCTCAGAAAAGACCCCTGGGTCCAGATTTTTTGGTTCTGTTGGCCTCCTGTATAGCTCCTGTCCCCTCCAGGTCTTTCTATCACCTCCTTCAAAGGACAGTTTGATAGTATGTCTTTTTAGAAGAATAATATTAATATATTACCCCCTAGGGCCTATGATGTACCCAGTTTTTTGCCCAGATAGTACTGCCAAGAGTAAGCTCTGTTTTGTGGAACAGGACTTAAATCCAACTAGAAATCAATTGGTTATTCCTTTAACATTCATGCCACTATTACATTAATGGGCATATCTTGCCAGGCTGTTCTCTATTGTAGATTCCATGGGCTTACAGCTGAATACTTTTCTTCCCTAGAAGCATGTATAGCATTTTATAGAACTATGAATTCTAGCTAATATGGATAAGGTTTTCAGGGTTTTTTTAAATGACTCAAGTATATGATGTCTTTAGGAATAGCATCTTACCATCAAGTTCTGGTGGTGAGCAACCAAAACCAATGGCAACAACTTTTATTGTTTCAGTGTCTATGGGATTCCCTGTCCCAACCAACAAAGAGTTGAGTATTTGATAGGATAAGCAAGATTGACTAATTCTTAGCCAAACTAACCAAAAGAGAGAAGAAACAAATTAAAATAAATTTAGGCAAGAAAGACAGTATTACAACAGATACCACTGAAAACCAGGGAATCACGCAGCATTTTGAACTTTTGAAACATTTAGAAGTATGTAATTTTCTAGACCTACCAATTTGAAGCAAGACAATATAAAAACTCTGAACAAGCCGACATTGTGGCACATGCCTTCAGTCCAGGACCCAGGATATTAAAAGCAGGCATATATGTGTCAATCTAAGGCCAGCCTGATCTACAAGGAAAATTCCAGTCTAGCCAGGGCTATACAGTAAGACTCTAGAGCAAAACCCAAAGAAATAATAGGCTCTAGACAGATTTACTACTTGGTCCTAACAAACTTTTAAAGTCCTCAAACTAGTCTGTTAACAGAGAAGAAATATTTCCAGACTCATTCTTAGAAGGCAATATTACCCAGATACTACAGTTGAAGACAAAACAAAACAAATGAAAAAAGGAAATAGGAAAGAAAGAAAATGCAAGGTCATTCTCTCTTAAATAAAGACCATCTTTTCTAAACTTTATTCCAAGTCCATTTGAAACCATTGTTATTCATAAAGTTTCCAGACATTCCAAATTGCAGAAAATTTGCATTCCCTTCATGTGAAGTACAAAAATACTAGGTATCAAATAAGATACAGCCACGATACCAGGTGCTGGTTGTACACTGTTGAATAGGTTAGCGCCTATAAGCAAGCAAAAAAGTCGACAGTATCAAAGTATCAATTTCATGTGTCATTTTTGTACAGCATTCATGTTGAAAGAAAAACTGAGCTTTTATTATGAATTCCCTAACACACTTCAACACTTCAGTCTTCATTGTGTTCTTTAAGATCTTACAGATGACAGCACTGTGGTTCTATTAGATTAGACAACGTCAGAAAGCTCATGAGATAGCAACAACCAGAAACATCTTTCATGATTGGGAACCAAGTTTTGCCTTTTCGCTGAGCATCTCTCTGTGGAGTAGAGAACAGGTAAAGTATAACAGAAGATGTCTGTGAAGCATTTATTATAAACCAGGCCCAAATAAGTACTTCACACAGGCGTTTGTTTAGCTTTTTAATCCTGCTGTGAGCTGAACCCTATCATTACCCTGATTTCATTAAGAACTGAACAATAAAGAGATTAAGTAACTTGTGCCCTAAAGCAAGCAAATGCCCTAGCCAGAGCCTGCAGCCATTATCTTCTTATTGCAACAAACAAGATCTTAATGATTTATCTTAACAGTGTCTAACTGGAGTCTGTCTGTTGTCCCTCTCTGTCATTATGAGTTCTCAGAGGAACAAACTTCATGACCTTATTTCAAACAAGAAAAGTTCACTGGGCATTGTAATGAGGAATGTGCAGCCCAAGGGTTCATATTTGTGAGTAGCTAACAAGGATAAAAATATATTTCAGTGTAAGAAATAGAACAGAACTTTCTCAAAAGATATCTGTGACCAAATCTATTAGTCAAACAGGCTATTACAAGTTAAGAAGGGACCAGCCCCAATGATAAAATGTATGCATGCAAAATTCTCTGGGCTCAACCCCAAGCATAGAAAAGTTAGGAAAAGGTTTAGAGGAAATTACTTAGTTTTAATGAAGGACATCTCAAAAAGACACAACAAACCGAAAAACAAGAGCAGGTTTTCTTTTAATACAGATTGGTTTTGAAAAATCAGTATCTGATAATCTGGAAAATTATTTCAGTAACTGGATGTGGTAGCACATGCTTATACTCTGAGAAAGTGGGAGGTTGAGGCAAGTGCAAGAGCAGCCTGGTCTGCACAGTAAATTCTAACTCAACCTGGAGTATAACAATACCCGTCTCAACAAATGAAGAGAAGAAAATTATATGACTAGAAAGATTAATTTCTAACGTTATTTTTCTGAAAGTTATCTTTATGTGACTGAAAGACCTGGGAATTTTAGAGCAGTAGTAAAAGTGCAGAGACTGAAGTACCGACTAAGGACTGGGCATGGACTAGACCTAGACCCTCTACATATAGATTCCCAATAGGCAGATTAGCCACCATGTGGGTCCCCAGAAAAGGGATGGGGGCTGTTTCTGACATGGCCTTTGTTGCATGCCTTTATATCCCTTCACCCTGGCGGTGGTTGCCTTGCCAGAACACTGTGAAAGAGAAAGTATGCAGTCCTGATGAAACTGGATGGATGTGCTAGGGTAGATTAGCATGGGGAGAAGGGGAAAACTCCTTTATTCTGAGGGGCATGGAAGGGCAGACAGGGAGATGAGCAGGGGGTAAAGGGGAGGAATCAAAAAGAGAGGGTGGAGGGGGCTACAAGTGAGATGGAATGTGAATAACTAAATAAATAAAAAAGAAGAGAGAAGAAAAAAAAGTCAAACTAGGTAACATATGCCTATAAATCACAGCACTTGGGAGATAGAGGAAAAATGGTCAGGAATTTGAGGCCAGCCTGAGATAAATAAGATTCTTTTCTAACACATACACAAAACACACACACAAATACACACACACACAATGTCTTTCCAACTCACTTCGCTAGCCAACTGCAATCTGGAGATTGAATTATTATTATTTTTTGTTCTTTCTTAATTAACTGCCTCCATTATATCATTTCAAAAGTTATAAATTATAACAGCAATAAAACTATGCTGTAATATTCCAAAGTCTACCAAGGACCTCAAATTAGCTCAAGGAATACCTTCTTGACATCTGGTCTTCTTCAGGAATTGATTTCTGAAGACTTATGTAGATAACACATCTCTGACTATACAAACCCCTTATATAAGGTTGGTATAATAGCTTCATGGAACCTATGCCCATCTCTTTGTATACTTGAAATCATTTCTTACCAATATGACAGCAATGTAAATGCCAGGTAAAAAGTTTCTGAACTGTATTTTTTTTAGGGACTAAGGGAAAAAAAATGACCATGTTTCACATACAGGTAATGTTTTCTCACATAATGTTTTCTATTATGTTTGGTTTGGCTCGATTTTGTTTTAGAAATGATGTTGCTTTGTAGCCTAGGCTGGTCTTGATCTTATGCCAATCCTTCTGCCTTAACTACACTAGTGATGAGATGGAGGCTTCAAGTATTTTTGATTTTTGTTTTCTCCAATCTGAGGACATAGGAACTTCAAATAAGGAGATAAAATATACCAAAGCCTCCAGAAGACAATACCAGTGTTTTCAGCACCCGGGCTGAGGTGAGGGCAAGGGCTGTTCCCTTTGGAGCCGAGGTGGGAGGTAAGAAAGGCCTTTATAAGGCTGCCCTGCTGTATTTAGAGTGAGAGTCAGTGCCCTGAGGATATCTTCTGTGATGGGATTCTCACAACCTAATCCAGGGAGACCAGATGGTACTTGGAACAGAGTTGCTTGTTTTCCCCACACTTGTGCCAGAGGCCATAAGACTTTGTCAAGCACGAGAGACAGTGGCCAAGAGAGGCACAGAATCCTCTCCAAGGACCCTGGATTTAGACCTAAAATTCCAGGCTTCAGAATAATTCACAGTGTCTGCCATCAAGTTCTTGCTTGCAGTGCCTGAAATATGGATGGCTATTTATTGGGAATTCTACCTTTGGCAAAGGCTGCTAATCTTCAGAGGGAAAGGCATGGACTGTGCAGGCCTATAGATCCATTACATAACATACATCCAGTAAACAGGGGAACTGAGTTTCTGCAGAAGATTGTTCATGTAAAATTAGGGAACCCTTTCATATAGGCGTTATCACATGTTGCTGACCCAGGTTTAACAATAATGAAAAAGACATGTTTACAAACTTCCTTATTTTCATTTTTTCTCACAGCTGCGTCATATTCCATAGTGGATATGTACCACATTTTCATTATCTATTTGTTGGGAGGAAGACATTTAGGTTGCTTTCATTTCCTAGCTATTGTGAATAGAACAACAACGAACATGGCTGAGCAAGTATCTGTGGAGTAGAAAATTGGGCCCTTTGGACATATGTCAAGGAATGGTTATAGCTGGGTAATATGGTAGATTTATTTTTAGAATTTTGTGAATTCTCCGCACTGATTTTAAAATTTTGCAATCCCACCAACAGTGAATGAGGATTCTCTTTTCCCCACATCCCCTTCAGGATTTGTTGTCAATTGTTTTCTTGATCATTACCCTCTTGATGCAGTGAGATGATTTTCAGATGGCAGTACATTTCCTGGAGAAACTTTAGAAATCAGCAAAGTCAAAAGAAACCATTGCTAGGGTCAGAAGGTTGGGGAGCAATAGAGAGAAGAATAGTGGGAGACAAGAGATTTTGTGGGAGAACTGGAAAATGAGGGATGTCTCTAATTAGAGGGGGCAAATCAGTACGGAAGGAGAGGAAGATAAAACAACAATAAGGGTGTCTGAAAAAGTCCTAAGGAATAATACTATCAACTACTTAAAAACAAAAACCACTAATCCATGTACATCTATGTAGAAATATATGTATACAATTTCAATTAAATTTTCTAATCTGGGCTGACAGTGATCCTTCAAAAAGCCAAAGACCATCAGACAGAAATCCCAACACCTGGTGTGAGAATTCCTCTTTCAGTTGGTCAGGGTTGCCCAAGAGACTCCAAAACATTACAGACTATCACTGTTGCCTTTGGTTTCACACCAGAGACAGAAAGTAAGTCCCTGTTATTGAGACACCATGAACTTCAGACACAGAGGCCCAGGGGTCCATGAGCGGATGCAACATGAAAGCTTCCTCCCTGAGGGCTAGATGTTGTGGTACTAGAAGGCACCTTGCAAAGCTTCCAAAAGAGAGAATAAACCAACAATCCTACCCCAAAATGGTGCCTACTCATCACAACAATAAGCATGGCACATTAACCCATACCTTGGCAGTAACAACAGCTCTCTAATTGGACTTAAGACCCACTTAACAATCATGCCTGGTACTGGAAACCTAGAAATTCCATGGGACTAGTGAAGTTGTAGATTTTGAAAAAGAACTTGAAGCCATTACTTTACTAAACCACCACAATCCTAAGTACATTCTCAAAATTTGTTTTTGTGCCCACAGGAAAAAAAATGTAGTCCTCATGCCTCATCGAGAAAACTTCTCTTTGTAACAGAGAGCAAGTACAGAAAATGGTAACCAATTAAGATGTAGAGTTGGGGATCCCAGTCCCAATGGACATCTAGAAAATAACTCTTACATCTAAGGCTCAGAGAACTGTACAGAAGACAGGGCAAGAAGATTGTTAAGTGCCAGAGAATCAGGGGCTTTCTATATGATTGTTTCTCAATCTGAAGCTTCACCAATAAAGTCTCACCAACATGGCTGCCTCAACATGAGCTGAACAAGGACACAAATGGACATACTAAAGTGGATTAGGGAATGATCACCAGGCCTCACCTCAACCTTACAAGAAGAATTACAGGTAACTAAGGAGTGCTGAGAGCAAAATGGTATTCCCCAGGGAAGAGCACGTCAGTTGCTCAGCTCTGAAAACATGCATACAAGTAGTATTTCAATGGCTGAGCAGGGTGTATTTATGTGTTTGGAAGCATACAGATGTATGAATATACAAATACATATATGAGTGTAACAACAGTTAATGAAAAAAAGAGTCCATGGTTTTAAAGAGAACAAGAGAAGCATATGGAAGGGTTTGGAATGAAAAATAGAAAAGGGGAATGGTGTGATTATATAAAATCTCAGAAAACAAAAGAAATAGCTACAGAACCTGGTTAGTAACAAGCTGAGGCGGAAGCCTGGCCCAGTGTTTGACATCACTGACTTCGCTCTTTCAGAGGACCGTTCCAGCGTCCTCTGAAAGGCAGGCAAGGCACCCATGGCAGCTCACAACATCACTTCTAAGGACTCTACTACCCTCTCTGGCATACTTAGGAACCTGACATGCAAGAGGTACACACACATCCTTTCAGGCAAACACCCATGCACATACAATGAAGATAAATAAATTTTAAATTTAAAACAACAACGAAACAACCCCTCTGCAAATATGCTTTTAAAAGACTGAGATGTGATTTTGTTAGGTTTCAAACCTGGACAGGCTGGGGTGCCCATTTAATGTTATCAAAGTAGACCTGGCTGCTCAGTTCTCCGTCAGCCCCTATCATTACAGGGACCTCCCGGCTAATAGAACCTGCCATCTACCCTAAACTTCTCCAGCCTAAGGGCTGGGCTCCCTTTCCTCCAGCTGCCCTTCCTTAACCCAGACATTTTGATTACCTGGTCTTTCATCTACTCTCTTTTGGGCATCGTGGCTACTGCACCCAGTTTCCCTCTCTTCTCTGTCTTCATTTCCTGAGTCCTCTCCCTGGTCTCCCCACATGGCCCAGCTCAGTCTGGTGATGTCCACTTTGGAATCTCCCAGATGTTCCTGCCTCTGGCTAAGTTCTTCCACACATTTATAATAAACTTCCTCTTCTACCATATCTAGGAGCAGTCACGTCCTTTTCTTTTTATTTTCTTTTTCATTCAAGTTCCTTTACTATAAACTAATCCTGTGAAGGCAATTATTTGAAATAGTGGAGATTTCTGTCTCTTGCCTGAGTTGTATCTTTCTCTTTCTTTCTTCCTTCTTTCCTATCTTTTCTTTTTCTTTCTTTTTCTTTCTTTTTTTTTGGAGGGGGAAATCCCCATACCTAAGGTGTCAACAGCACTTTCAGGGTTTGACATAAGAAAACTCCTCCAACATTGCAGCCAGCCCTGAGGAGACAGGATAAGCTGGGGTTGGACGGAAGGGAAGGCGGTCCTCCCCTGTTGGTGGCCTTGGAGGGGGCGGGGAAGAGGGATATGAAGGAGGGAGTGGGAGGGTAGGAGGGAATGGGGGAGGGGGCTACGCCTGGGATTCAAAGTACCTAACCTGTGATTGAGATAAAAATTAATAAATTAATAATTAAAAAAAAAGAAAAAAAAAAAAGAAAACTCCTCCAAACCCTACCAAATGTTCTCTGAGGGGCAGAATTCTCTCCCGTTTGGAACAACAGGACTCCTGGATTTCCTAGGCTCTCTGACTCGCTCATGTCCAAGACTGAAGCCAGGATATCTCTTCCCATAGCCTCTGAACACACAGTTCCCCC